>JAODAL010024959.1:0-59562 GCA_025379985.1 Phyllomedusa bahiana
GTCCCCCTGCCACATTCCTCGACCACGAACCTTACCGCCTTCCCTGACCTTTCTGCCTGTCCCCGACTATGAGCTTGCCTAGCTAATTTATCCCATTGGGGATAAGAAAAAGAAAAGTGTCTACAGTCTAACAAGATTCACAAAATCTATCTCTCAAAGTGCACTACTGAAATAAATTTGGTGCATTATTTGCCTGTTGGGTCTAGTTTCAAGCTGTCTAAATTTAAAAAAGCAGTATAATGTTGTACTGTGTTAGCCATAGAAAACAGGTGAAGAGCAAAGAATTCATGAATTACCTTTTAGAGGCTGAGTATTTTTGTATCACGCACATCTCGGCCACCCCCACAGGCAAGTCGTGTCAAGAGTTAACGACCTGGGGGTCGTCTGCCATAGCAAGGCCATCGCGCCATGCGACGGCTCTGGAGAAAACCAGTGAAAAACCTGGAGAAAACCTTAGACTCCGTTCCTTTTTGTGGCTTTTACCATCGCCTGCGGTGGCGCAGTGGATCCACTACCTTCCGTTGTCACAGTTGGTTCTGGCCATGTATCCCGCCAAGGTGTCGGATATCCAAGATGTCTCCCAGGTGGTCACCCAGGAGTCCCATCAGAGCCAACGGGTGCAACAACTGACCACTATGATGCAGCAGTTTCCACAGCCCAGCATCAGCAACTCCACTGATGTCCCCAAGCTGCGACTGTCGATGCAGATGAAATTTGATGGGGACCCTAAAGCCTGCAGGGGGTGTATCAACCAATGCTCACTGCACATGGAACTTATGACCAATTAGTTCCCTACTGAACCATCCAAGGTGTCTTTTGTGGTCAGCCTTCTCTCCAGAAAAGCACTGGCAAAGGCTACTCCTCTCTGGGACAGAGAAGATTCTATTATGGCCAATCTCCTTGCTTTCTTGGCCAAATTCTGCAGTGTCTTCGAAGTACCTGTACATGCGTCATCTACCATAACTGCACTCCTGAACCTTTGTCAAGGGGACCCCCTGTTGCAAATTACGTTGTATAGCTCAGAATTGTCCTGGAACAATGTAGCCCTAAAAGCCACATTCAAGAAGGGTCTCTTCATCAGGATAAAAGATGTGTTGGCCACATGGGACCTTCTGTCTTTCCTGAAGTGCACTTTACTAAGGGACAGGAGAAGCTCTGTCAAGAATACGAACTGGTCCAGTTTTGCTCTGGTGTTCCAAAGGTCTCCACTGCCTCCTTTGCTGCCTCCTGCCGAAGAGCCCATGCAAGTGGACAGAGCCCACCTGACCCAGAATGAATGGTCCTGTCAATGTTAGGAGAATCTGTGCCTCTACTATGCCAGTCCTGAGCACTTCCGCAAGAACTACCTGTAACGTCTGGGAAACGCACACACCTAGGCCACGTGGGAGAGGCATCCCTAGTTGTGAATAATCCATCTCCATGTCTGACCATGCCGATGTGATTCTTGACCAGGGCTGGAATCTTGTTTCAAGTTTCTGCTTTTCTGGACTCTGGATCAGCCGGGAATTTCAAGAATGCTTCCCTGGTGACTAATTATTGCCTCCTAGTGGTTCGCATAGACAAACTTCTGGCCATCTCCTCTGTGATTGGTGAACTTCTAAATCACTTCATTACGTATTGAACTGAACCAGTGTCTCTTCACATGGGGAGCTACACAAGGAGAAGATGCGTTCTACGCGTTACTCCATTCTTCCTCAGCAATTCTCCTGGGACTCGTGCCTTCAATGCCTTGTCCCTATGCTTAACTGGAAGACAAACGAAGTCACTCGTTGGAGACAAGACTGCAAGACTAGATGCATAGTGGCATATCGCATGGTACTACCCACATCTCCACTGATGACTTTTAAGCCTCTGCTGGGTCTGCATGCTCCGTATCAGGACTTTGCAGACGTCTTCTCCAAGAATCAGACTGAGATCCTTCTGCATCATTCCCCGTATTAATGCCCTATAGACCTGCTGCCCAATTTTAGTCCTAGAAATAGGGGGTTTATAACCTTGTTAGAATTCGTGAAGGTGACAAGTGGAAGACAGCCTTTAATAACCAAGACAGGCATTTCCAATGCCTGGTGATGCCTTTCAGTCCGCACAATGCCCTGGCGGTCTTTCAAGAATTTATTAACAAAATTTTCTCTTGATCTCATGTATTCTTGTGTTGTCACATACCTGGACGACATCCTGGTCTTCTCGCCTGACCAAGAATCCCATCAAACACATGTGCACCAAGTCCTTTCATCTCTACGCCAAGCTGGAGAAGTGCATCTTCCATCAGTCCAGTCTACCCTTCCTTGGGTACATCATCTCTGATCAAAGGCTGCAGATGGACACTGCCAAGCAGAGCCGTCTTAACAGTATTATGGATCCCTGGGCAGAGCTGTGAACTGGGCCCCCCAAACAAAAGCAGAATACAGATAACACATCACTTATTCCTTAAAGTAAGCACCATAAAAACAAAAACACAGCAAACATGGCGCAAGTACTTTTTTTTTCATATTTCACCCCACTTACAATTTTTTTTCAGATTTCCAGTACATTACATAGTATGTTCAATGCACCATTAAAACGAAAATCTTGTCCCACAAAAAACAAGCCATCATTTGTGTATGTATATAAAAATTAAAACCACTTTGTTTATGCAGAATTGACACACCACAACCAGGGCAGTATTTACAGCTCAGGCTGCTCTGGGCACTGAGCTTGAAAACGCCCCTCAACTTAGGAGAGGTTCACACAATGTATTAAGCAACGTGGGCTTAGATACACAGGACCAGCAGATATTATAACATCTGATAGGCTTGGATACGCAGGGCCAGCAGATGGCATACACTGGATAGGCTTAAAAATGCAGGGGGCCAGCGGATGGCATACACTGGATAGGCTTAGAAACACAGGACCAGCAGATGGCATACACTGGATAGGCTTAGATACGCAGGGCCAGCAGATGGCATACACTAGATTGCCTTAGATATGCAGGGCAAGCAGATGACATACACTGGATTGACTTAGATACACAGGACCAGCAGATGGCATACACTGGATAGGCTTAGATACACAGGGACAGCAGATGGCATACACCTCCCCCCCAACACCCCGGACCTCTCCCCCATTCCTAACACCCCAAACAACTCCACCTACTCCTAACACCTCACACCTCTCTCCTCTCCTAACACAACACACAACTCCCCCCACTCCACAACACATAACCCCCACCCCACCCCCCCCCCACCTCCTAACACCCCACACCTACCCCACTCCTAAAACCCCCCCCCACCTCCATCCACTCCCAACACTCCACACCTCCCCCACTCCTAACACCTCCCCACACCTTCCCCCACTCCTAACACCCCCACACCTCCCCCCATTCCTAACAACCCCCCCACTTCCCTCCCACTCATAACACCCCCACACCTCCCCCCACTCCTAACACAACACACACCTCCCCCCACTCCTAACACAACAAACACCCCCCCCCCACTCCTAACACAACACACTCCTACACCCACCCTCAGTCACTCACTCCTTATGAAGTCCAGAGAGCAGGGGCCGGGCAGTCTTCAACTCTTCATTGCTGGAGGTATGAGAGTACAGGGAGGGGCAGCGCTGCTCCTCTGTCTCCCCAGCAGTCTTCTGCTATTCAGTGGTGCGCACTTAAGAGAGTGAGGAAGGGGGGGAGAGAAAGGAAGGGGCAGGGCTATAGTGCAGGAGCGCAGAAGATCGCTGCAGTCCGAGCTCATGGGGCCCCTGGGCAACCGCCTACCTTGCCCAATGGAGGAGATGGCCCTGCTGCCGAGTTGTCTGCTGTCCTGCAGTGGCCCTGACCAGTCGGGCTCTGGCCTATTCAGAGCTTCTTGGGGTTTGCTAACTGTTACTGCCAATTCATTCTGCATTTTTCCACTGTGGGGGCATCCATTGTGGCACTCACCAGGAAGAATGGTAACCCCAGTCTATGGCCACCAGTGAAAGAAGAAACATTCTCCCGATTGTCAAGCTTGTTGCCCTGCATTTGACTCTGCTCCTATCCTGTCTCGACCCAACACCAAGAAACTCTTCTTCCTTGAGGTTGATGCCTCTTCTGTGGGAGCTGGAGTGGTTCTCACACATAGAAGTCCTAAAGGCAAGACCATCACATGTGGATTCTTCTCTAAAACCTTTTATCCTGCAGAGAAGAATTATATTATCGGGGATCAGGAGCTACTGGCCGGGCATCCCAGAGTATGAAAATCTTGTGATATTCCCAGACTTATATGTCTATTATGTGGCTGTTCAGCTTGCACATATTGCCTAATGGTTCCGAGACAGTGAGAACAATCCCTCCGTTATCTTGGAGGTGGCCTTGGTGGGGTCTTTTGAAGAGCTCTCTAATCTGCCATATAGGAAGGGAAATTGCGTGAGGCAGGGGCGTAACTACCGGGGTAGCAGGGGTAGCAGTTGCTCCGGGGCCCGGGGCAGCTGCTACTACGTCCGCTACCCCGGTAATGCCGCTCCGGGGCCCGCCGGCAGTGAACTTAACAGTTTCACTGCGGCGGGCATGGGAGCTGCGGGGCCTGGCGCGTCCCTGCCTCTAAATGTCCGGCGCCCTCCGCCCGAGCGTTTCAGAGGCAGCGCTGCCCTGGGGTTGCAGAACGGAGCGCCGATCCCCTTCTGCTCTGTATTTCCCCTGCCGGCTCTCTGTGATCACGTGGGCGCGCACGGTGACGTCACAACAACGCGCCGCCCGCGCTGAGCGCAGAGGCTGCAGGGAGAGCAGCAGAGCGGCGTGAGCGGCGCATCGGGGGAGCGTGGACCGAGGTGAGTAAACTATTTATTATTTTACCTGCCCCTAAGCCTGCTTATATACCTATATACCTGCCTGTAAGCCCCCACAGCCTGCCTATATACCTATATACCTGCCTGTAAGCCATCACAGCCTGCCAATATACCTATACACCTGCCTGTAAGCCCTCACAGCCTGCCTATATACCTATATACCTGTCTGTAAGCCACCACAGCCTGCCTATATACCCCCTAGGCCTGCCTATACGCCCGCTAAGCCTGCCTGTATACCCCATTAGCCTGCCTGTATACCCCCAAAAAATCCTGCCTGTATACCCCATAAACCCGCTGTATAACCCCATAAGCCCGCTGTATAAACCCCCCTAAGCCTGCTGTATACCCCCATATGCTATAAACCCGCGTATACCCCCATAGCCTTCTGTATACCCCATAGCCTGCTGTATACCCCCATAGCCTGCTGTATACCCTCATAAGCCTGCTGTATACCCCATAGCCTGCCTGTATACCCCCATAGCCTTCTGTATACCCCATAGCCTGCTGTATACCACCATAGCCTGCTGTATACCCCATAGCCTGCTGTATACCCCATTAGCCTGCCTGTATACCCCATAGCCAGCCTGTATAACCCCATAGCCTGCCTGAAAACCCCCATAAGGGCCCGCCTTTATACCCCAAGCCTGCCTGTAATACCGCCCCCCTAAGCCTGCCTGTATACCCCCAAAGCCTGCCTGTATACCCCAAAAGCCTGCCTGTATACCTCATAGCCTTCTGTATACCCCCATAGCCTTCTGTATACCCCCATAAGCCTGGCTGTATACCCCCATAAGCCTGGCTGTATACTCCATAAGCCTGCTTGTATACCTTTCCCATAGTCCCCAACTGCTGTATACCCCATAAGCCTGCCGTAAAACCCCATAAAACCTGCCTGCAGGGCCCCCCTAAGCTGCCTTCATACCCCCCAGCCTGGGCTGCCTAAATAGCCCTATAGCTACCGTGAAGCCTGTCTGCCTATATCGCCCCTATAGCCCGCCTACCCACCTAGCCTCCGAAGCCTGCCTGTCTACTTATAAGGGGCCCCTTTAGCTACCAAAACCCGCCATAGCCCACCTAACCCCTCTCTACCTGTAGGCTCCCCATAGCTACCTAAACCCCGCCTGCCTATATGCACTCTATTGGCAAACCAAAACCCTTGCGTTTGGGGCCCTATATTTCCTATCTAAACCTGCCTGCCCAAATGGACCCCATTATAGCCAGGGGGGCAGGTGCTGTAAAAAACAGGATTCTAAGATATTTGTGTCTAAATCTGCAGGGACAAGTGGGCGGGAGATGTCATCATGGTGCGGACTGGACCGGATGCAGAACAAAGGGGGAAAATCCCAAAGACTGGTCAGAGAAACGTCCCTGTGAGTCACAAGATGTAACTACACTGTAATCACTTATATGTCTACAGAGCCTGTGTACACTGTGTCTACCACTATTGGTCACTGTATGGTGGTTATATACAGTCTGCAGAGCCTGTGTACACTGCTGTCTACCACTATTTGGGCACTAAAAGGCGGTACTATTTGGTCTTTGTGTACTGATCATTTAAAAGTGTTAGGGGTTTATTCAGTCACTTTGTGTCGTGTCTGGTGGTATAGTCAGGACCATATGTAGTAGAGTTATTGGTAATGTTGGTTTTGGTATAGTGGGATTTGTTTGGTAGCAGTTTGATGGCGATATGTATGGTGAGGTATTTGCCCCTTGTATTATCTACATTATCTAACAACATGTCCTGGTACATGGTTGGGGCCCTGGCTTCTCTAGTTACGCACCTGGCGTGCGGTTTTATTACACGTCACTGATGAGCGCTGCACACGCTTGGAAGACCTTTATCCACCCCTATGGCCACAGAAATGAGAGTAGTGTTTGGTCCCCTGTCGTTCCCTTGTGGTGCAATAAGAAATTTCCGGAACTTTTGCCGGAATATGGGTTCTGGGCGACTAGAGGTGTGAAATACCTCACCCAATTGTATAAGGAGGGTAATTTCCTAAACTTAACAGAAATGCAGCTCCAGTTTAACCTACCAAGGGGGTCCTTTCTTAGATATCTGCAGCTGAAACATGCATGTTTGCCGCAAATTGGTATGACACAGGTCCAACTCGAATATGGATATTTAAAGGCAATTCTGAGGAAGATAGATCTTTAGAAACTGGTTTCCTCTATATATAAAGCCATTATGGATTGCCAGATGTCCGCGTCAGCAGCCTCTTTTGTGAAATGGCAGCGAGATATCCCATCCTTGTCTAATGAGGCACTCTCTGAATTGCAATCCTCCTGGCGCCTGTCAGTTCTGAGCGCTAGAGACCAACTAATTCAAATTAAATGGTTACACCCTTTCTACCTTACTACAGTTAGACTTTGTCAAATGCATCTTTGGCTCTGAGATCTGCTCTCGGTGCGGTGAAGAGAGGGGAACTCTTATTCACATGATATGGGAGTGCCCGATATTACAGAGCTACTGGCGAGAGATTTTTTAAACCAGAAATTGGGCTTCCCTAATGTGTGCTCATCAGATAATAGCCTCGTGGGCTTAGTGGAGGATCTTTTCCCCAGCAAAGCTGAAGAGTTTTTATCAACCCCTCCCTTTTTTATGTTTGGAAATCAATCCTTTTAAAATTGTATGCCCCCAAAGTGCCCTTTAGAACACTGGAAACAGTTGTGAATGCGGAGCTACATAGATAAAAGAACACCTGCCGCAAAAGGGTTTTCCAAGAGATTCTCGATGGTCGGGAGAAATTTGGATCCAGCGCAAATGTGTGAATGGCTATGAAGTGTGTGGCAAAACCGGGATTGATGGTGTAAATGAAGGGAAATGAATGGTTGGAGAAATAGAAACAGAGGTATTTGCAGGAGGCATAATCCGGAACTATTCTGTCCAAATTTTCTGATAACACACAAGGTCATCTCTGCACCCCTTTTTTTATGGATGAAGATCTGCCCGATCTCATTGATAACGATATGACTATTAAAGGTCCCTATTGAATTTATGTGTTTCGAAGTGGGAGAAAATGAATATTGCCTTAACGTTAATGAGGGAGTTTTATTTATAATCTTGTATAACTGCAAAGCTTCTGTGATTGAGTGTTTCTTTTCTTATTGAAATGTGTAATGTTTTTAAAACAAAATGTTTATAAATAAAACCTGTTAAAAAAAATGTTAACAATACTTTTTATTACTTATTTATTTATTTATTTATTTATTAATTTAGTGCTCCTAGGATACCACTACGGGGCTCTCCTGTACACAAAATGCAGGAGGGTGTACCAAGGTGACGGTTTCATTACAGATTGTGGCAGAAAGTAATAGAACCCTTATCATGGTGGCTATGAAAACCTTCATACGCTTTCCCCTCCTGGGTGCCGTCGGGACCACATACAGC
Organism: Phyllomedusa bahiana; assembly: GCA_025379985.1. Taxonomy (NCBI): domain Eukaryota; kingdom Metazoa; phylum Chordata; class Amphibia; order Anura; family Hylidae; genus Phyllomedusa; species Phyllomedusa bahiana. The sequence goes on from JAODAL010024959.1 coordinate 8,192, forward strand.
AGTACGTCCATTGTCGGTAAGGGGTTAAATGTTGCAGTCCGTAGCCAGCACATAATGAACTGGTGTTCATGATAGCAGGGAGAGAATTATTGCAAACTCCAGGGCAATTATAATATTTGAGAAAAATTATTTTTAAGGTAGGTTATATACTTCTGCACAGACATCAGTACTTGGGTGGCTTTGACAACTGCTTGAAATATTTTAGAATTGCATTTGAACTTTTTAATAATTTTCTTTATAAAGTTATTCTTCTCCAACCAGGATATGTTTGTTAGTTCTTATCTCAATTCTTTTATAGCTTGTTATCAAACACTAACATCTTTTATACTTTATGTTTTATAGAAATAACTTACAAAATTATGATGATGATAATAATAATTTAATTTCTCACCACTCTGTTTTTCCCCCCATCTCCAGACATCAAAGGGATATGGTTAATGCAAATGTGACCCCACAGTAGGCTTTTCTGATAGGCTTTGTAGTTCTAGCTATATGGATCAAAGGTAGGGATTACAATGCCATGCAAATGGGAAATTTAAAAATTGGGGGAAATTTAAAAAACCAAATAGTTAGCGGGATTTGTAAAAACCTCACATCCTAAAGGGACTTTAGCTGCCCAAAAATTTACTTTGGATGGCAATTCATGAAATAAAAAATAATAAATAAATAAATAAATAAAAAAGAAAAAAATTTAAAATGAGAATGTAACTTTTTCCCATATTTTGGGAAATTTTATTTGACATTGATATAAATATAGTTCCATGGCTTGCATAAAGTATAAAATTCTATTCAATATATTTTTTACAGCTGTTTTGGAACACCACAAAATGTTGAGTAGTGTTGTAGACATACCCTATCTTGATGCCGGGGTTTGTGGCCAAAAAGGGGTAAATAAAAAAAATATACAGAACAGATGTCAGAAATAAAAGTCCCCCTTTAAATTGGGGAAAAAAAAAAAGACAACTTTCCCCGGCGCCAAAAAAAAAACACCCCTTTTTCAAGCATCAAACCCAAAAATGCCCCAACATGTAGAAAGAAACCGGGAATCAGTTTTTGGTTGGACATGTTTTTAATCTAATTAAAAACATGCCCAGAAGGATTCAGGTATTTTGAAACCCCAAAGGTGGATTTACAAAATACTAACATAATCACAAAAAAAAGTCTAGTTTTTTTAGGAGCAAAAAAAAGTAAAAATGCATTTCCTTGCCCAAAAATCTGCTAATGAAGCAAATGCAAAAAAGTTGCAAGGGAAATTGTTTATTTGAATAGTCAAAAATTTTTATCTTTAAAATGAGGGAAACCGAAACGTTCAAACTGTTTTGGGAGGGGAAAAAATTTTGGGGGAAACCTTTAAATCCAAAATTTAAAAATATTGTTACCTTTTGTTTGGCCACTGTATCTAAAAAGATTAAATTTTTCTAGCCTAACACCAAAAAAAAGGGCCCTTTTTTCTTAAAGATTTTAAAAATGTTTTCTTCAGCTATATTTTTCATGTTTGGTTTTACACAGCTGGAAGATTTTTAAAAGGGACAGTTTTTGGGGCCTGCCCCAAACCTTTATTTTTCCAAAAAAAACAAACCTATAAAGAAAACCTTTAAGACTATTAAAAAAACCCTTTTCCCTTTTAAATTTTTGGATTCTCCCCCCAGCCCTGAAAGGGCAAACAAATTGGAAAATTTGTTAAGAAAAAGGAAATTTCAGGGCAGGGGGAAAATTTTATAAATAGCACCTTGAATAATGGGAAAAAACGGACAGATTTGGAAGAAACGGAAAACACTTGGGCCAAAAAGGGGTAAAATAAAGAAGATGATTTAAAATGATACATATAAAAAGAAGGTCCTTTGGGCTGCATACTACACAAAATCACTATGAAACGTCTCCCTTTATTGTATCCAAATCGCTGCACAACAAGACAAGGGTAAAAGAAGCGTGTAAGAGAAATATACTGCCCGGAAGAGAGATGAATATTTAACCACATAAAATGATGCAGGGAGAAGGAGACAGTAACAAATAATGCAGACAGGTAGACCTTAAGGCGGCAAAGGATGGATACAATATAGATGAAGAATAGGAGGAATTAGATATAACTCTTCAGGTATTGGACACAAGTGCAAACACTCTGCATTTCCATGAAGACTAATAAATTAGAACAGCACGTTTTTAAATTTATTTTTTTATTGGGGACAATAATAGTATTTGGGGAAACCCTTAAGTTTAAAAACAAATAAGCTCTTCCAAATTTCATGTTTTAATTTTTTATAGTAATTTTAAATTTTTCATTTAAATTATCCACAGTATATGGAGATTATGTTGTTTTTATGATCACTAAATCTTAATATAGAACTAAGATATAAGGTATCTTTTATTGTATATTTTCTGTACATTTTTTTTCTGCAAAAAAAATTTTTTATGAAAAGCCCTAAAAAAGAACACTTCAAAAAAGGACCTCTGCAAGAATAAAAAAGCGAACTAATTAAAAAAAAAGAGTTTCAAAAGTTCTAGCCAGAATTCAGGCAATAGCATACAGAAATTATTTATATTATTAATATTAGATTTTTTTCAGTGATGCTGACATTGTGTGAAACAAATAAAGGATGTTTAAATTTTGGTTTGGGACACCCTTTTTCCCCCTTTCATAAAATCAGCAAATTTTTTTTTGAAATTTTTTTTAAATTTTTATTTAAAAAGCAAAATGGAAATGAGATACATATATTTTCAAAGAATAAATATTTCCATTAAAAAGGTTTTTTGGCAGGAGTGCTATATCAATGGCCTATACTTTGGACAAAAATATTTGATTGGTACAGGTTTTACTGTTGTCACCCCACCAATTCACAGGGTTTGGGAAGGGGGAAAAGGGGGCTAGCTGGGAAATTTTCCCCTTTGTTCTAATTTTTCTTTTTAAATCCTGGGCTTTCAGTGCACTGTTATAACAGGCACAGCGAATAGCAAACGAACCAAGACAAACCTTATAGACCACAAAGAGGATGCATGGTTCAAACAATTTAAAGTCTGTCATTCTATAGTGGATAGATTATTTACAAGTAAAAAAAATTAAGATAGTTAACAGTCTTCCCGAGAGGCAGGAGAGGCTTTTGAAAAGAAGGGAGATATTTTGCAGCTCAGTGTGTTCTGTGAATTTCAATTGAAAAATAATTGTTTTCTACCACTTTTTTGTCCAGCAGACCTCTGCTAGCAGTTGAAATTGTCCCTGTTTTTTTCAGTTTATTGCAATCACTGTGTGTCAGTGTTCCCCAAAAACGGGATTAACTTACCCCTATAATTTTTAAAATAGTTTTACTGAAGCCCGTGCGTCTCATTTTTGGCGCAAAGAGTCCAGTTGTACAAATATTGTTTCTACAAATTTCCTAGAAAATTTTATGCTTGTAGACATTTGGGGTGGAAGGCTGCCATATTAATCCATATAATATTTAAAATACTTTTTATTGCAGTCGTGCATCTCAGTTTGGCGCAAAGAGGTCAGTTGTACGAAATATTTTTCTACATATTTCCTAGTAAAATTAAGCTTGTAGACAGTGGTGCAAGGCTGCATATTAATCCACATAACTTTTTAATACTTCTATTTCACTCAGTGCGTCTCATTTGCCGCTAATCGTGAAATTTGAAACGATAGTTTTGTTGAAAACTATCAATTGCTAGTCCTATTTGGGCAGTTGTAAATCTCAGGGACTGAAGGAAGAACACGTTTTTTTGGTGTTACAGTTCTTCCTTCAGCCCGCATTTCACAGATATTTGATAGAAACAATTCTGTTTCAAAATCCTAGTAGCTGTTGGAAATTAGAGGGATTTAAGAATAGCTGTGATTTGCCGTCTTACACTAAGAGACTGTCAAAAACGCTCCCATACCTTTTAAAATTGTTATCTTTCTGAACAGGGAGCGAACTACAGGTGGTAAGCGAGCAAACAGGGGTGTAGGACATGGAGGTTGAGATACGAGAGAAGGTGCTCCTTCCAGTGCTGGCGACAACATGCAAGCCAGCGGATCGTCGGTTGCCGGACCGTCAGGCCTGTCATCGCTGGGTCGGTGCTCTGTGAATCTCAGTAACGAACAGCGTCGCCAGTTTGTTCTTCAGTGGTTGATGCAACCACCTATCCAGCAGTCTTACCTCCTCGTCCTCCCAGTCACAGTCACAAATGTCGTAATCATCATCTTCAGCATCCGTCCAACATGAAGCGAAGGCAGCCCAAATGTCAACCCATGTACCCACCACTGTGGATAATCCATTTTCTGGAGACCTCTTTGATGACAAAATGCGATTGGGGTCTGAAGGCATTTCAAAAGATCAAGAGGCCAAAGAGGATGATTTTGTCTGCTCTGACTCCCAATCGCTGATGTGGGGAAGGAAGCCGGTCAATCAGCAAAAATCCCGGGCGGTCAGCAACGCCTTGCAGTACCAGTTGCTTGTAGCCCGCAGCTCCAGGATGTAGAAAGTCAGGACGAGGAAGTCAGCTGTGATGATGATGACGACATTGCGGATCCAACGTGGTCTTTTCAGCAGAATGCGCTTGCGAGCGCTTCATCACTGGACGAGGAGGAAGACGATTGGGTAGTGTCAGTACGGGTCCCACCTCAAAAAGGGAGAGGGCGGTCGCACAAGTCCGCTGAGATTATTCCACCAGCCATGATCAGCGGAAAAAACCGCTCCTCGTTTTATCGCCGTCGAAAAGGTCCGGGACCCTAAAAGCCTGGGCCTTTTTCGAGCAAGCCTCTGATTCACCAGCGATCTCATATGCCGCCTTTCCCGTAAACGCATCAGTTAAAGGGAAGAATCTTAGGTGTTTAACCCCCACCAGCATGTCTAGTCACATGCAGCGAATGCATGAGTTGCAATGGAGGGAACACTTGACCAAAAAAAGCCACACTGATGCCAGGCTTCCAACCACTGTCACACCCTCTGTCTCCGCCTCCTCCTCCTCCACCACGACCAAGCATTCCTCAGCTGCCCATGTCTCTCAGCATCATGAGCAAGGATCAGCCTCCGCTGTCGCGCGAGAACCACCACCACCGCCAGAGACCCATCCTACACCTTCTCCTTCCACCAGTTTGACCTGCACGCCGTACAGCAGCCAGTCTAGCAGCCAGCCTTCTGTATTCCAGGTTTTATAGCAGAAGAAACACTTGAACCCAAACCATCCCAAAGCCAAAAGCCTGAATGTCGGCATTGCCAGGCTTTTGGCCTTGGAAATGTTGCCTTTCCGTCTGGTGGACACATATGGGTTCCGCCACGTCATGGCCCTAGCCTGCCCCCAATACCAGATGCCGAGCAGGCATTACTTTTCAAGAAAAGCCGTCCCTGCCCTGGCCAGCCACGTGTCATCTAAAATTTCAAGCGCGTTGTCTGCATCTGTGTCCGGCAAAGTCCATCTAAACCACCATACAGGGACTAGTAAGCACAGCCAAAGCCGCTAAAATCTCTGTGACAGCTCACTGGGTGAGCTGGGTGGATGTCTCGGGGGGTGACGGTGGCTCTCAGGCTCGGCGCACACTTTTCCCAAAACTGCAGGGATTGGTGCAGGGTTCTTTCCCTCAAGGTCCTCTGGTGGCATCACGTGCCCAGAGAAACCAGGCCGTGTTGAAATTAATCTGTCTTAGAGACCGTCAACACACAGGTCAGGAGCTGTGGATGGCTCTTTGCAACGAGACTGAGCACTAGCTGGGTGCCAAGAACCTTGTGCCAGGCAAGGTGTGTGTTATAATGCTCGAAATCTCCTGGCCGCCCTTAAGATCGGTAGGCTGGAGCACATCCCTTGCCTGGCACATGTCATGAACCTTGTCGTCCAGAAATTTATAAGGCACTACCCGTGTCGGGAAAAGCCTCTGAGGAAGGCTCGAGGTCTGAGCCACACTTTCGCCGTTCGCACCCTGCTTGTCCCAGCGGCTGTGTTTTACAGTGTCACCCTGGGTCCCCTCATAAACCCGTCTCATTGTTGACATGGCAACATGTTTGGAATTTCCCAAACCCCCCCCACTGTTTGCAGTGATTGTGGCAGAAAGCGCAATGCCATTACGCAGTACAAAGTAACACATGGCGTGACAAGCAGCGGTGCGGACCTCGGGTTGTTGAGCCACCAAGAGTGGAGGCAGGTGAAAGAGCTCTGCATCATCCTTGCCAGTTTTGAAGAAGCCACCAAATGGTCAGTGCGGACAATGCCCTTGTCACCCATGAGTATTGTGGTGATCTTAGTTTCTGTAACGATCGTTGGACACTCTGAAACAGCAGTTTCCCACCAGCGACGGAGGAGGAGACGGACACAGATGCGGACACAGAGCCTTTCTCTCTGTTGAATCCAGAACGCCCAACAGTTTCACAACTTTATCGGTCTTCATTAGGCGGCGCCTCAGCTCTCAGGCTGTGTTGAAGCTGAGGCGGAGGAAGAGGAGGAGGAGGAGGAGGTATTCCTGGACACTGAGGTTACCGATGTCCCTGCCTTGGAAAGAGGTTGACACAGATTTGAGGTGGAGGAGGAAGATGAGGAAGATCAGTTTGCTAGTGCCCCTTGACCTCGAAGCTTGGGAAATCAAGGCTCCATCTCTCACATAAGTGCTTGGATGCTCCATTTCCTCCAACATGATCCTCGCATTAAGGCCATCAAAATGAACAACAGTTACTGGGTGGCCACCCTCCTCGATCCCCGGTACAAAGCAAAACTCAGCACTTTCCTTTCACCCGCCCTAATAGAGAGTAAAATGCAGGAATTGGAGACCATGCTGATTGATCAACTGGAGACATCTGTTGCGTCTGCTTCACGTTCTTCAAATGTCACGTGGAAACAACATCAGCAACGGTGACAGCAGTACAGTCCAAGTAAACCGCAGCAGCAGCAGCATTGTGGCAGAAGCCTAATGGGTGACCTCTGGCAATCCCTTAAAGTACCACCTCACCAACGCATGTAATGCAGGGCACACATACAACACACGAGACCGTTAAGATCATGGGGGCACAAATATCTGTGTCTCAACACCGATGTTTTTGGATATGTTCCGGACCCAATCGACTTCTGGGTATCCAAAATGGATAAATGGCCAAAGCTCACTCACCACGCCATAGAGGTGTTGTCCTGCCCAGCAGCCAGCGTCATATCTGAGCGGACCTTCAGCACAACAGGAGGAGTCATTACAGACAAACGCATCCGGCTTTCCACTGATAACGTGGATCGTTTGACTTTAGTCAAGATGAGTCAGGCGTGGATCTCTGATGTTGTGGCCACAATTGCCAAGGTCACCAATTAGTTGCCGGTCTACTTCACATTCCGCTTCCAAAAGAAATGGTCCTCTTAATTTTTTTTTTTTTTTTAAATGATAATTTCCTACTGCAATTTCTATTCTCAGTTTCCAAAAGGTCATTTTGTTGGTTTTGCGGTAAGGAGACTGTAAAAGACACCAATTGTACACAGTTTCATGAAAAAAACATATTCCATTTACTTGCTTCTTCATTAAAATTTTTCTCAACGTCAATGGGTGTCATGGTGCTGTGGGATACAGCTATAATCAAGGTCCTTTGGAACAGAAATGTAGCTTCTAAGTGGCATTTCTCCCTCACAATGTTTAACAGTCGCTGAGAAGCCATTTTTATAATTTTTTGGATCATGTTGCTGTGAAATACAGCTAGACTACAGGTCCTATTTTAAAAAAATGTGGTTTCTAACAGACATTTGTTCTTCACAATTGTCAAGAGTGGCCAAAGGTCATGTTTTTTAATTTTTTGGGCATGTTGCTGTGAAATACAGCTATACTATAGCTCCTATTATAAAAAATGTGGTTTCTAACAGACATTTGTTCTTCACAATTGTCAAGAGTGGCCAAGGGGTCACGTATTGAATTTTTGGGGGCATGTTGCTGTGAAATACAGCTATACTACAGGTCCTATTATAAAAACTGTGGTTTCTAACAGAAATTTGTTCTTCACAATTGTCAACAGTGGCTGAAGGGTCATGTTTTGAATTTTAAGGGGCATGGTGCTGTCAAAAACAGGAATAGGTAGGACACTGTTAATGGACACCCTATTGCAAAAATGACTTTATTTTTGCAAGATCTTTAACATAGTATCAATCCCTGTATTGAACAACCCCTTTAATACAATTAGAAAAAAAGAAACAAAGAGTGGGTGGGATTCCATCCTATTTTAAAAATGTGTTTTTCTAGAATTAAACTACTAAAAAACTTGCATGTACAAAATAGCTGATAACAAATAAATTTCCCTTTAATTTTTACAAGGGAGTACAGGAAGACTTGAACAGATATAGGTTTATTCAGAGGACATGGAGTATGGACATGGACAAAGAACAAAGAACAGAGGGCAATTTCCTCCAGCAGTTGAGTACAACGAGAAAAAAAAAGCCAAGAAAAAGGGCACCTGGTTGGGAAAAGGAGTGTCAACCACCCCATTTTTCCCCGTGAAGCTCAATTGGTCCGCACTCATACGGAGGGGCAAGCACTCTCCCTAGAGGCAAAATTTCTCAACGCTAACTAGGTCTTGGGCTGTGTACTGAGTTAGGCTTGAGGTCTTAGCTCACACTTCCGCTTCTGCACCCTGCTTCAGCACGACTGTTTTCGTTGCTGCGTCATAAGGGCATTTTTGCCATGGTAATAGATGACGGACGCAAGCCCTGGTTTTCACCGCACCCACTGTAACTCTGGCTCCGTGCTAGCTGAACCTGCATGATCCAAGTTTACAGACTCGCCTGCCTTGATCAGTAATTTCCTTCAACCCACTTGACAGTAAAGCAGGATTTTCAGACAGGCCTCGTTGACCTACTGGGGGCATCTGTTTCGTTTCTTCACATTCTAATGTCACGGGGGAACAATGTCACCAGTAAATGGGAAGTAGCTCTAGCAGCAGCAGTATTGGAAAACTAGTTGTTTTAACTATAGTTTTTTTCTTATTGTGAAATTTTCTGCTAATGGTCCATAAGGGCACGTGTGCGGGTTTTTTTTAGTCATGCTGCATTACAGGATATGGATAGTCAATGTCCATTTAATTTAAATACTGCTTCAAAGACTAATTTCTTCCGGCACTTTTTAATCTGTGGGTCATGCAGATTTTCGGGTCATGCTGCGGTCCAGGACAGGCATAGTCCATGTCCAGTTCAACCAAAATGGTGGTTCAAAGACTCCTTTTTCCGGCACTTTTTAATCTGTGGGTCATGCAGGTTTGAGGGTCATGCTGCGGTACAGGACAGGTATAGTCAATGTCCATTCAACTAAAATGGTGGTGGAAAGACTCCTTTTTCAGGCACTTTTTAATCTGTGGGTCAATATTTAAGGGTCATGCTGTGGTCCAGAAAAGGCATAGTCAATGTCCAGTTCAAGTAAAATGATGGTTCAAATAATATTGCCTTCTGGCACTTTTTAATTTGTGGGTTATGCAGGATAAGGGTCATGCTATGGTACAAGACAGGGATAGTGAATAGTCTGTGACTTTTTTTCTGTGACTCTTGTTGCCTAATTGTCTTGCTTACAATGAAGCATGTATCCAGTTTCCTGTTGTGGATGTTAATTCCAGCTTCTCCATCCCTGTTTGGGTGTAAGAATGAAGGTGTTGTTCCTCTCCCATAGACTTTAATGGTCATCGGCAATAATCTGTTATCGACTATCGGCTATCGTCATGATAACTGACGATATCAACTATCGACTCGATAATGATAGTTGGCACAATCGCTCATCACTAATGATTACTTGTTAAATTGAAAAATACTGGGTAAAAATGAAATGGAGATGGACTTGGGAATCCTTGTGGACAGTAAACTTAATTGTAGCAGCCAGTGTCAGGCAGCAGCTGCCAAGGCAAATAGGATCAAGAGGTGTATTAAAAGGGACACAGATGAAAACAATGAGAACATTATTCTCCCATTATACAAGTAATTGTCAGACCACACATGCAATATTGTGTACAGTTTTGGGCACCAGTGCAAAGAAAAGACATTATAGAGCTTGAACACGTTCAAAAGCGGGCAACAAAAATAATAAAAGGACTGAGTGGACTGCAATACCAAGAAATATTTTCTAATTAGGTCTCTGCTGTAAAATATGGTACAGCACCAAGGCATGACCAGGCACAGTTATGACAATACCCCCTCCCTATTAATGAGGGGCCACTGGACTCTCAACAGTCATACCTGATGATGGTACAATTTTGTGAGTCATGAGCATGGAGGTCCTTAAAACTCATGTCCATTCCTCAGGTCCAGAGCCCTTCCAATGAATCAGATACTGGACAGAGTTCTGGACCAGACATAAGTCCAGAATTTTTTCCACTCCATATTTCAACTTCCCGGTGCTGGTTGACTAGATGCATAGGAGGAACATACTTTTTCAATAGAGATTTGTGAAATGCATTATGTATGAAAAAAAAGGTTTTGGGTAATAGTAGCCTGAAAGAAACTGGATTAATAACTTCTGTTACACTGTATGGACCAAAAAAACATGAAGCAAATTTCCTTGAAGGAATCTTGAGGTGGAGGTTCTTCGTAGACAACCACACCTTATCCCCCACAAGATAATCAGGCCCTACAGAACGTTTTGATTGTCTTGAGCTTTAACCAGGTTCTGAAGAGCCTAGGCCCAGACTGTGCAGAGTCATTTGTAAGTAAGTTAGGAGGTTGAGATTGCAGATTTTTGGACACAACAAGATGAGGGACGAGGTTAAACACATAGTGGATGGGTGCTCTCTAGTTATCTGCGCCTGTCATATCTCTCCCAAGTAGCACAGGGGCTTGTTTTGCCTCCTACTGGGTTAGTCTATTGTATAGCCATGGAGCTGTGAGTATGGCCTTTGTTGTGTTTTTCAGTAAATAATGTCCCATTTTTCTGTAAATGGTTAGTGAAGGGACAAGAAAACGAGGAACCTTGACGTGGTTTGCAAACTTGCGTATAGTGGTCATAGTATCAACTAATACCTCATATTTTTCCAGTATCTATTTTTTTGCCCAAAACACTGGGGAGAAAAGGATGTCAGTATTTTGTTTTGGACACCTGAAATGTGCTGGGCAGCCAGCCCATTCAAATAGTAGAGGCGTCATAGATTGTAAGCCAGCATGGTGCACCACATGTAACCAAATAATTGACATCCTTTGTATCGCTTTATCTATGTGCAATTATAACACTAGCAACCACCCCCCTCATGTGTATCAGGCGTGTGAGTGGCTGTCTTATCAGTATTTTTGAATTTCTGCAGTCATCCCCTTGTATTATTCTGTGGCTTTTTGCATACTGGTGTGAACTGGTACTTGTGCAGTTTTTATCATTCAGTTGCTCCCCTAGTGGATGGGTGTGTGAGCTGCTGCTCATTAGTTATCTGCACCTGTTATGTCTTTCCCAAGTAGCACAGGGGCTTGTATTGCCTCCTATTGTGTTTATTCTATTATCCAGCCATTGAGCTGTAAGTATGGCCTTCTGTTTGTGTTTTTAAACCCATAGTTACAAAAAATGGTGACATTGGAGAGGAAGCATTCACTGTTGTTAATCGTGAATTCTGATAATAGTTAGAACTGTCTTCGGTTTTCTTGGTTATCAGAAATATAGCATCTTAAAAACTCTTCCATAGATTGATTAATCCTTTCTGTCTGCCTATTAGTCTCTGGATGAAATGTGGAAGAAAATGATATAAAAATACTCAACTGCCCACAGAATTCCTTCCAAAACCTAGACACAAACTAAACCTCCATCTTTCTTATCCACAAAGAAGAATCCTGTAAAACCGTCATCTTTGTTCAACTTTTTCTATTGTTTAGACAACGCAGAAAGGTGTACAAATGGCTGTGCCCCTAAATGGTCAAGTATGCTAGGGGTATTCAAAGGGCAAGTGAAAAAAAAGTTTAAAAGTGTAAAAAAAAAAATTACTAATCACCGCCATTTTTTCATTTTAAAAATAGAAAAAAAAATAATAAAAAAGTTAAACATAAATGGTATTGCCACTTCTGTAAAAGTCTGTTCTATTAAAATATAACATAGTTTATCTGTAAGCTCAACATCGTAGAAGAAAAAAAATGGCAAACGCCAAAATAGTTTTGTTTTTTTTGGTCATTATATGTCCCCTACAAATTGGAAGAAAAGTTGCATCTATTCCAAAATAGTACCAATAAAAATTACACTTCAGGCCACAAAAAATGTATACTCACTCAGGTCCATAGGAGAAAATACAAAAAAGTTATTGGTTGCAGAAAATGTAGCTGTGGCACAAATTTCAAAAATAGAAAATGTTTGAATTTATTTTTATGGTTTTATACTGAAATCCCTACATATTTGATATTGACGTAATCGTATCAGTCTGCAGAATACAGATTACAATTATACCGAACAGGGAACACTATAAAAACAAACCCCTCACAAAAATGGAGCAATGACACCATTAGAAAGTACATGTTGTCCCTCAAAATAAAAGTTTTTTTGCCTGATTTTTTTTTTTTTTTTACTCTTCTGCTACTTTCTGTGGCTAACACGGTACAACATTATACTACAGATATGTGGAGTCATGCTGACTGAATTGCATCCCACAGCTACTAGAGGGTGTGTGTGGGAGAATCCATAAAGCGAACATGATGATCAAGGTGGCCCCACTGATTCCCAACTGAGTTCATGTCTGCGGATTTATAGGGGCCGGGTAGTACTTGAAGTCTTTGTTATCCTTTTCCAACAAATGCCGGACACTTCTAGCCACATGACATATTACAATGTCTTACTGGAAGATTCTACCTTTCCACAGGGAAGACCTTCCCCCATAGTGCATGAGTATACATGATCTGAAAGGTTGAGTTCATAGCCAAATCATTGGGAATGTCTTCCACATGAATCTAGAGAATGCCATGGAAACATTCCCCAGACCATAATGCTGCCCCCATTAGCTTGTGTTTTTCCAGCAATAGTTGCAGGGTGTTTGTTCTTTGATGTTTCTCTCCTGATACTCCAATATCCATGCGTTTGATGAAGCAGAAAATGGGACTCATCAGAGAAGGCAACACTTCAGCAGGTGTCCAATTCCTTTACAGCAATGAAAATTGAAGCCTCTTCTGCTGCTGCAACTTCGTTAGATGAGGTGCAGCTATCATGTGTCTGTTTCAGAGCCACATACACAGTACGGTTCACTAAGCTATTGTTTGAGACACATTTCTTGTAGCCCCCTGGTTAATTTTGGTGGGGAGCTTTTCAACTGTAGTGTGCCCACCCACGTGCACCTTTGTAGCTGATGTTCACCTCTCACATCAGTGACACATCAGTGACACATGGTGCTCTACAATATCCACTCCTGTAGATCATGCATTTTATTTTCTATTACACTTATAAATGCTTTATCTAATCCAAACACCATTCAAAAAAGCAAATCACTGAAGTCCTGTCATAATGTAAGATTTATGAAGTCATGTATCTCTTGATATGATGTATTATACAAATAATTTCAGATATCTACTGATAAATTCCCACCATACTGTGCTGGACACATCTTAAAGTATGTAAATTACTTAAGGCTACAATTAATAAAGCTTACCATGAATCAGTTGTCACCAATGGGATTTGTTTCTTGTTTGGTATTATGTTATCTAAATCAGACTTTTGCATTTCATATTTTAACTCACTTTAGAGAACATTAAAAAAAGCATATTTTAATAATTAACTACCTTAGAAGAACATGAATTAAAGAACTTTATTAGTTATTCAACCTGCAATTTCAGTAACTGAATTTAAAGGGGTTTTATCACCACGCAGATTCACAGAGCCACAGCCAGCGTTAGACTCACACACCCTGTTCAGGCTGTGGGTGGATCTATAACAGTGATTGACATATCAGCTCTGCTATTCCTAGCTATTCCTGTTTTACTGACATGACTGCATAAGATTAATAAAGTGTTCTATACAAGGCTACAAAGCTCTAAAGACTGGAAGCTTTAGTTAAGTAAAGTCCATTGCTAGAGACAAGACTCTTCAGGAGGTGACTAACCATGAACATACTGAGTAATTAACGGCAGCTTAGAGCAAGGAGAGATGGTCATAACCAGAAAAACCTGCTTGCTCCAAGAGGACATATAATCTTATTTATCTCCTAACCAAAGTAAAATCAACAGAGCAATGTCTTCATTTACCTTTCCCTTCATTTAAGTGAGAAAACCCCTTTAATATTTATTATACTGGACTCCTTGTCTTACAGAAAAAATATTAATTATAATTATTCAATCAAATGAACACATAATTTCATTAATTATATTTTCACATTTATTTTTTTAGAAAAATGGATGTTTACTTTTGTAGAGGGGTGCAACCACTCTACAGTGGTCTTGTTTATTTAGAAAATGTATATATCTATATTTGGTATTGCTTTATGACTTACAGATGTAGTTGCTACACCAATATCTTAGGTTAGGAATTAGTACTTTATTAAAAATAGAGCCGAGTCACAGCACTAACAACTTCCACTTTTTAACCAGCTCTGGCCTATTAGGGTAAGAAGAAAGACTAACTACATAATCTGCCAACTTAGGCCAGAGTAGCCAGTTGCTAATTGATAGTTCAGTTGTTACTTTGCCAGCTGCATCATATAGCGGTCATCCTTGGACACAAGTTGGCTGTGGCACAGGAGGTACCTGGGCTGAAGACAGAAATAATTGCAGAACTAGTCAGGCTGAAGGACTGTTGTCCCTAATTGAACAAAAGAGAGAGAGAGATAGAGAAAGGTACAAATCAGAGAGAAAAATGACAGCCCAGTCAGGAGAAGTAAAAGAGAGAAGAGGAAAGTTTACTGCAAGTCCACGTTGTAGAAAGCCTTTCGGGTAAGTCCGTGCAATTAAGAGTGGAAAGGGCAGTTTATGCCTGGTGGACCTGTAGTGGTAGCTGGGATAGGGAAGATTTACTTAAAGTTGGGAGCATCAGTTCTCCTGAGTAAAATATCAGGAAGGCTGAGGTTGAAAGAAATGTGAACCGAAATATTAATTACATTTCTGTGTACCTGTACCACTTGTGAAGAAATATGATCGTGTAACTACAGTTTGTGTTGTGTGTAAAACCTGCAAGACCTCAAGATGCTATCTCTGTGGTCCTTCATTTGCTACATACACTACAACTCCCAGCACACCAACAGTAGGCCTAATACTCCAACTCTCTGCAAATCTGCCTTTATGGTGCCCCTCTCACAGGCATTTTATACTTTAGCCATTAACCTTCTAGCCCAGGTATCATAATTAATACTATACATGAATTTTAATATTACATACAATACATCTGATTATTTTATAAAGGGTTTGCCTACAATTAACCAATTTAATTCTTTGTTAATCATTCAAAAAATACAGTATTTTCTCAATTACAATAATTAAACGGGTATTTCCATAATTTTGATGGGCACTTGGTTCTACTTGGAACTCCCATAGAACAGAATGGAGAGTTGTGAGCAAGCTCCAACAGCTCTCCATTCAGAGCTGACTCTTTCTTGGGTCAATTCCTGAGATTGGAGTAGGTCACATAGGTGGGAACATTACCTATCAGACTTTGATGGCATATCTTATCAACATGCCATTAAAGTCTATGATGGGAAAACCCCTTTAACTAAGAAATGTTCATCTGGCTAGATATTGCTGTTATATACTTGTTATGGCTCCTCCTGTTTATTCTTTATTTCTTCTCTGACCATCCAAGCTATGTGTTCAGTGCTGGAGAGAAAAATGTGCTGCTAGTATGCTGATTGTTATTAGCTGACCTTAACAATAGCATGAATCATTAGTGCCTGTCTCAAAGAGTATCTGGATGGTGAGACTAGGCTACTGAGCATGTATGACCACCAGAACTAGATACATTTGGTGGAATGTTTGAAAAAAACAAAACAACAACAATCAAAGGATGATATATATAAAATAATCTATCTGCATGTTAGCTTTTTCAGTTTTTTTCTGAAGTTGTAGATACTCAGAAATTGGCAGTCTTTAGTATATGGCTTTGGAAGTATAAACTAGGAAGGAAGGGATTTTTTTTTTACTAATTATCAATTATACTTCTGTTGGCCCAGAGATTAATTTATATAAATTATGATGTTTAAGCAAGTTCTTAAATTTAAAGTGATGTTGAATATGTTACTTTTTCTATACAAATATAGATTAGTATGATTACTATTACTATTATTAGTTGCTAAACCAGAATTTAATGTTTTTTAAGATGCCTTGCACCCTCCTAAGTTATGCAAACATACTGCCACATCGGGGTGCTGATGGATTCAATGATAACCCGGAAGCCTAAGGCTATGTGTATACATTACACAAAAACGGTGGTTTTAGGACTTTGAAACCACTGAAAAGCCGACTGTTTTACAAGTCCATAGACTTTAATATAAAAAATGACCTGTAGTCTACACAGGTCGTTTTTTTCTGCTCGTTTTCTGGCGCCGGCGGTTTTAGGAACTTGTTTTAAAAACCAACGAAAAACCAGCAGAAAAATTAATATAGAATTCTATGTAAACCATCCAGGGGTTTTTTGGGCATGTTCTGGGTGTCTTTTGTCACGTTTTTTGTCACGTTTCCACCAAAACACTGCCCATATTGTTTGAAACAAGGCATAAAGATTCCACCTTTTGTGGGTGTGATCATTGATGGGCATTTTGCCCTTTGTTCACATTTCTTGTCAACATGTCATCAAAACAGGCATTTCACCATATTGGCATATTGATGTGGGGAGCCTAATTAATGAGGTGAGTGTAAATGTATACAGTTGTGCTTATAATATTTTTTCTGGGAAGAAATTTATTTTGTAGAAAACTTTTTTTTTTTTTTATTTCGCCATGCAGTCATCAGTTTTCAGTACGTATAAACTTTTTGTTGCATTTTCATACCATGTGGTCATCATTGTTCAATACGTTTAATATTTTTGGTGTTTTTTCAAGCCATGTGGTCATCATTCTTCAGCATGTTCAATATTTTTGGTGCATTTCCATACCATGCTATCATAATTTTGCAGTACATTTAATATTTTTGTTGCATTTTCATGCCACATGGTCATCATTGTTCAGTACATATAAGCTTTTTGTTGCATTTTCTTTTTTCTTTTTTTTTTGTTGCATTTTCATGCCATGCAATCATCATTGTTCAGTATGTTTAATATTTTTGTTGCATTTTCATGCCAAGCGGTCTTCAGTTTTCAGTACGTATAACAAAACACTGCAAAAAGAATGTAGTGCATTGGGTCTACCAAGCAGAAATCACAGCAAAATAATAACCCAATTAAAATATACCTTTTAATAGATATGCTTTAAAATACATTTAAATACCCCACAAAAAACCTAGAATAGATAAACATATCCGAGGGTATATAAAGGCATATGATACAGCCTCAAAATAAGAATAAACTCAAGGGATAATGACCCAAAAAAATCTAATCTATAAAGTCCCTAGAAGGTGACTAGTAAAGCAGAGACATCGCCCCGATAAGGGTGGCTCCACAAAAAAAAACTGAACCACATCACTTAATAAGAAAACCCGACACATTTCCCCCTTTTAATAACTCAGGGTTCTTCAGGGGATAAGGAGTGATGGACATGATAACTACAAAAAAATCACAAGATTCCTAAGGAAACCTGTGTATCAATGGTAATAGATGGATACAACCTGCTGTTTCCAAAGGTAGTCCTGCTCCTACTGATGATGAGGGCAATCTAAATCACTTAGACGGCCCTTATATGGTGTCCCAAAAGCAGATAGACCACTTAGAAAATCTGTGGAGCGCGCGCAAGCTGATTCCGGCAACTGCGCACGTGCCCCACCACGTCACCTGTGGCGGAAGCGAGGCGGTGGAACGCAAATGTGCTCCACAGTCAATCGGTGCATGCGCAAAGCACATCCAACATCACTGATGGTCAGCGCATGCGCTAGGTACCTGCTACTTTTTTGACAACACTGACAACAACTCATCTGTTGCACTGTAGAAACGGGACAACCGATACCTCCGTCGAGTATAGTGTATACCACCGATTAAAGTACATTAGGTAAAGATACCAGACGATGTTAGATTTCAATTACATTTAAACATGATGTCAAATATATTATAAGTAGAATAAGAACGGCCAATGATAATGAGGTGATAAACAACATTGGGACACAAAAATGTAGCCAGACCCGGGGCAAAAGAATGGTGGGTCCCATATTGTTTTCATGATAGCCAACATTGAGGCACACCACCCATACTGATAATTAATGGGATATAAACCCTAATAGGTAAATATAACAAAAGACCCCTGATCCTTGAAAGCTAACCCTACAGAACCACAAGAGACATACCACTCAGCGAGAAAACAAATAATTAAAAAAAATCATCCAAAATATAAGGTCTCATTTAAACCACCAGGATGTAAGAAACCCAGACGGTAGAGCCATTCCGTCTCTTTGCATAAAATTCTTGTTTAGCTATTCTAGGTTTTTTGTGGGGTATTTAAATGTATTTTAAAGCATATCTATTAAAAGGTATATTTTAATTGGGTTATTATTTTGCTGTGATTTCTTTCAGTACGTATAAACTATTTGTTGCATTTTAATACCATGTGGTCATCATTGTTCAATACATTTAATATTTTTGGTGCATTTTCATGCCATGCGATCATCATTCTTCTGTATGTTTAATAGTTTTGGTGCATTTTCATGCCGTGCGGTCATCATTTTTCAGTATGTATAAACTTTTTGTTGCATTTTCTTGCCATGCTGTCATCATTGTGCAGTACATTCAATATTTTTGGTGCATTTTCTTGCCATGCTGTCATCATTGTGCAGTACATTCAATATTTTTGGTGCATTTTAATGCTGTGCGGTTATCAGTTTTCAATACGTATAACCTTTTAGTTGCATGTTCATGCCATGCGATCATCATTTTTCAGTACGCTTAATAGTTTTGGTGCATTTTCATGCCATGCGGTCATCATTGTTCAGTACGTTTAATATTTCATGCCATTCGTTTAGCATAGATCTTTACAACTACATTTTATGTTGCACAATATCATTTTTTTTCATAGATTTAACATAATTATAGTGTTTAATTTTTTATATTTTCTTTTTTGTTAAGGTACATATTCGACCTGAGCTCTAGGATAAGAGCACCCAGGTTTACAGTAATAGAATATTGAAAAATAATTTGTGGGAGGAAGTATGTGAGGCACAGTACTCAGGTGACTGGCAAGAGTACAACATCAGACTACTGGGTATAATCCATAAATGGATTGCTATTTACTCCCCCCCCCCCCACAATTTTTTGGTACATCTGTTAAAAACTTTTAAAATTAGTTAAAGAATTGCCAAGTGTCTATTTTGCAAGGTCACATCTGCCCATTTTCCACAGAGTGGCTGCAGTGGTGATGTTATCACAAGCACATCAACGCTAATGCCTCTTTGCGGTTCTTGCGCTAATGTCGCCGTGGGGAACTCAGATTTTAATGACTGAATTATATGTGCTAGCTAAAGTTAGTTTCTATTGTCAACAGTTGATTATGTCAAAAAATGGTGGAAGAGTGTCCGTGACCGCTTCCAGAAGTGGCAGCGTTTTGGAGGAAAAGTGGGGCCTCTCCTTCCCATCGACAAAATATGCCATTTTAGGAAGAGCTGGAATTCATCCTGCCTCAGAGTAAACTCCGCCAGTAAGTAATTATACTTTATGTAACGGTTGTTCAATGATTATAACTAGAGATGGGCGAATTTCTCAGAAGTTTGAATCGCCTAATTTTCCGACAAAATTCATTTTGACCCGAATTTATTCGTGGTGTATCGCGTTAAAAAACCTATTTCCTGCTGCAAGAGCCTGAGGATGCGTAGAATTTTGTGCCATCTCAAATATGAAAAGGGGAGCGGGGTTTGGTCTTCAACAAAGCTTTGTTTTAGTATGACACGCAAAGACAGCCCCTGCTCTTAGAATCGCTTACCTTCACTCTCTGGCACTTACAGGGCAAAACTGACTAAAAACTAAGTGAAAACGCAGCCACAAGCATTCAGCACCACTGGGAAAAAACTGAGCGGGGCCTAGATCCTACAATACATCAAAGAACACAATAGTAGGTTTCCTGGGGCCTACAGGGCCCCACCCCAGTAAGGGGACGTCCAGCAGGGTCACTCCACAAAGGCCCAAACTTTACAAATGTCACCAGATGATTCCACGAAAACAGAACCTTCTGTTAAACGCTGAAAAAGTAAGGCCCCCCGAGGAAGGAGAGGGTGTCGGGAGTAATTTTGCATTGAGTCACTGTCATTTGCCCTTTCTTTAACCGTCAGTGTCCGCTTTCAATCGGTCAATAAAACCTTAGTATTGCAAAGCCAAAAACTAACAGGAGTTTGACAAAAAACAGAGATTACAGAAATGGGATATTTGCATGTCTTCTGTTCCTTATCCACCCTGATTTTGGCTAGCTAATCACAATAAACTGATCCCTTTTTTTCCCCTTTTACAGATAAAAAAAGGGGGAAACCAAACATAGTTGGGGAACACAAAATGGGGGGGGTGAAACAGCATTAGGGGAACCACAGTGAACAGCAAAACATTGCAGCACAAAGTAGGGCCACAGAGTGGCACAATTTCAATTCTGGGTGGAGAACTCAGGACCCACAGAGTGGCACAGTGCACAGTGTGGGGGTGGCAGCATCTCAGGAACCCACGAGTGACACAATGACA
Source organism: Phyllomedusa bahiana (assembly GCA_025379985.1). Lineage (NCBI taxonomy): Eukaryota > Metazoa > Chordata > Amphibia > Anura > Hylidae > Phyllomedusa > Phyllomedusa bahiana. The sequence continues at coordinate 28,824 of JAODAL010024959.1, forward strand.
CAGGTGGAGGTGGCGGCAGCGGGAAAAAGCACAGCACACAAAAGCACAGTGTCAAGAGTGCACAATAACAGAGTGGAATGGCGGGAGAACAACAGCATAACAAAGTGGGACGAAGAGTGTGGATGTTTAGGCAGTGGACAACTGGCAACAGATGTGTGGGTCAGGGGGTGAGCTTCAGAATTTGGGTGAGGGACTAGATAAATCCGACTCATTTTTCAAAGTTTTTGAGAAGGCTCATGGCTGATCTAATCGATGCTAAGGGATTGGTGTGTGGAATCCTTTTCCCCCAAATTTCCACGCCTGAAACACTTTACAAAAGGAGTCTCTCCCCATTTCAGGGGGGAAAAAAGGGGTTTTCCTTGGGGGAACATGGGCCCCCGCTGCACTGAACCCCCTCCCTTTCCCAAAAACTGGCCTGGCCGGGCAGCTTTTTCCCCCGCAAACTCGGCAAGTTGCGGCCCCACAAACAATTTGCCTGCCCATATCCAGCGGGCTTCTACCTGGGGGGGCAATGCTGTCCAAGTAGCCAACACCTGTTGGTTTAGGGGGTATCCTGTCCCGGCGGCGATGGTATTTCTCCCTACTAGGGAGGTGAAGGAATTCCAATCAAAAACCCCCCGGGCTTCGGGTATGGACTGGGACGCTCCTATCCCCCTACCTCCCCACACACTGGGGGCAAGGAAAATGACGATGAGGAACCCCGGTCAGAAAACCGCCAAGGATGGCGATGGCGCACATAGGGGAACGGCCAAAGACTACATAATTTCTCTATAGAGGCGATTTCTCCTCCCCTTGGCAGTGGGGAAAAGGCTCCCCTTTTGGACCGTTTCGAGGGTCCAAGAGGGGAGAGCCAGAAGCATCCCTCTGCCAGATGGTCTATTCAGGCTGTCACTCCCCCAAACACATGCTGCGAGCCTTTCTGCGCAAGTACTCTGGGGACATCCTGCCCACCCCACTCATACGCCAGGGTGCTTCGGGGTCCTGCCATTTTCCCCTCCTCTCATCTACCTCCTCCACTGCTCCCTCCTCCTCTCCTTCACCTGAGTAAAAAACTACTCTTTTCGCCAGACACTACTTGTGCTCCAAGTCCTCCCCCCCCTCCATTCAGCCCCCACTGGTTTCCCCGGGGGCCGTGCGATTATCCCTGGGTCTCCGTACCCTGACCAACAGTTTTTTGCAGCATCTTTTTCCGGGAAAAAGAAGCAGGGGAAAGGGTTTTTTCATCCCATATTGGGCGGCCGGATAATAACTTTTGGCCTCCTAAAAGGGCCGACAAACAGCAGGTGTCCCACATGACTGCCAAGGGTTGACATCAAAATTACACAGGGGGGGCCCGTCTCTTTTTTCATCAAAAAATCTTTAAAGGGCCTTTTCTTGTTTCATACAGTGGGGTCTAACATAGGGGGCGGGAATTCCAACGGGGGGAAAATCACAATCCCCCTATTTTGGGTTGTTCCCTTCGCCGCTGAAACTCAAGGGGGATGTCTTAGATTTGTAGGAAGGATGAAGTCATGCACAGTTTACTGCCATTTTCAGAATTTTTTGCAATGGGTTAAAGACTTCAAAAACCCTTTTGACAACAGATTAACATGTGCACCATGCAGGGCGCATGGTCATCCCCCTTGTGAGCGCGACCCAAATCCTTTCCCTTTTCTGTCACCAGGGTTCCGATTTGCAGTTCAAGAAAGCCACCATCTTTTTCTTGTTGCATACGCGAGCATTCCTTTTCCCTTTGTGGCTTCGTTCGCCCGGGCAAACCACGTGTATAACTGCGGACACGCTGTCCCTGCACAGGGGGTATGACGGAGCACCCCGGGAGGCTGAGGGGGTGGTGGGGGAGAAGGCGAATATTGGCGCAGGGAGTTTTTGACAACGTGGGGGGAGAAAACGGCGTAAGGGAGGGGGGTAGTGGACCTCTGGACCACCACATGCATGGCTAACCACGCCAGGGAGCGGAGTCTAAGAAAACCCGGGTTTTTTCACCAAGCCCGCCGAAAAGCAGATGGATTGCTGCGCAGATTACACCAGTTTCGCTACCCCTGATGGATTTGCTTGCTGTGGCAGCCGAGGTGTTCAGGGTACAGAATCGTAAAGCAGGCTCGTAGTCGGGGACAGGCAAAGGTCATTGCAGGGGGCAAAGGTTCGTGGGTAAAAGGGACGGGGGGCAGAAGTATGGTAAAAACGGTAATCAGAAAAAGACTCTCGGGAAACGTTTTTCCCTCCTACCCAGTGCCTTTTTAGTCGGAAAAGTGCCCGGAAGGGGCAGATTTAAATAGGGTCGCACCAGGTAGACCAATCCCTTCGTGCTCCCCTTTTAAAATTTTCCCTCAGTGCCGTTTGCCGCTCAAGGGGGCGCGCCACCACCCGGGCCATAGCAGGGGCGCGCCCGACGGACACAACGAGCGAGGTAAGTGGGGTCCCGACCGCCGGGGGTCCCCCCCGCCCGAGCGCTGGCTGCGGCACCACCCAGCAGGAGATCTGCGGCGTTGCGGTGTGCCTGCGACCCCACACGGGGGCACAGGGGAAAAACTGTTACAGTACCCCCCCTTTGGCCTCCCCCTCTTTCTGCCCGCATAAATCGAAAAAGAGACCCCGATCCAGGGTGTTCCCTCCCCCCACAACCTTTCCTCCGGCCCAAACCCCTTTTCCCTCACCAAAAAAAATCGTCTCCCCCCCAACCCTCTCATTGCCATTGGTGGATCACTACGGGAGACGGGGGGGCCACAGCGAGAGAATCGTTACAAAGACCGGTTTTAGCAGGGGGAAAATGGAAGAGTTTGGAATGCCATGGTCGGAGGGAGCTGGACTTTGTAGGGCCCCAGGATTGGCTCCTGAAATTTCAAAGGACCTAAAAAACCCGGGACCCACTTGTACTGGGGATTGGCAGCCAGCCAAACCTTTTTTCCCCCCGAGCAAAGGAAGGGGGGGGTCTTCTTTTTTTGTCCGCTTTGGACCTTCATACGGGCCGAGGCCTGGAGCAGGGATGGCCGTCCCTTCCAAACCAAAAGGGTTTTGGACCAACTACCCCCCGCAGAACATGAGGAGGCAGAGGGGACGGAAGGGGGGCAATTGTTTTTCCCATGACTATGAAGAAAGGGGGGCGCCCCAGCGGAATCAGAGTCCAAAAAATTATAAAAAAACTCCCCCAGGGGAAAAGCTAACCAATCATTTTGTCTTGCGGATACAATGGGGGAATAGTAAACCCCAAACTTGGTTACTCTCTCCCTTTTTCCCTTTGATTGCGGGTGTACGCGGAAGAAAGTCCAGATCCCTTGTAGAGAAACAGAGGCCTCGCCAAAATCTTGAACAAATTTACTCCCCGATCCGAGACAATGGGGGGGGGAGTCCATGTAGACGGAATTGTTTTAAAAAAAATTGGGTTAAAGTCGGGAGCAAAGGGGGACCCCAAGGGAATGAAGTGTGCCATTTTTGAAAAAAAGGGCATGCCACCCAAAAAACCGTATTACCGCAGAAGGGGGCAGATCAGTGATGAAGCCATGGGAAAGTGGGCCCCCGGACTGTTTAAAAACGGGCAAGGGTGCCCGACCCCCGGGTTTTGGGGGCGGGACTTTTTGCAGCACAAAGTAGTACACGCCCAACGAATTCCTTCACGTCCTTGGGTAATCCCCACCATAAAAACGGAAATCAGAGAGACGACCTTCGAACCCCTGGGTTCCTGCAAATTTTGGGAACAATACCCCCGTTCAGCACCCCCCTTCCGGGGTGCCCGGGGCCCCAACTCTTACCCGGGGTGCGCGCTGGGGAATTTGCGGGGGCCCCCGATACAAGTTTTGGAGGTACAAAATGCTGGGCTTCGCCTCCTCTTTCCCGCTAAACGGGGGCGCGAACAGGGCATCCGCTTTGACACTTTTCTGCCGGTCGAAAAGGGATAACAAAATTGAAACGGAAAAAAAAACAGACCACCTGGCTTGGGGGGTTCAGCCGCTGCCTGTTTTTTGGAGTAAAAAAAGGTTTTTTTTGATCGGTGAAATGTTACGGGATGTTTACACCCTCCAGAGGGCCCATTTCCCCCAAGGCAAGCAAAAAGGCCATAACTCCCGATCACCGTGGGATAAATTTTTTTCTCAGCGGGGGAAAAAATTTTTTAGAGAAAAAACCCCGCACCAATCGCCCTTAGGGCCCTTCTGGGTGAGAACTGCTCCAGCGCCCACGAAGGAAAGGGCACTGGGTTTAACCGACGGGTAGAACCGGTGCTGAAGCGAAGGCGGCCTTTAAATTTGGAGAAGGCCTCTTCGGCGGCTGGCGGCCAAGTCGGCGGGTTGGCAAGTTTCCTGGTTAGGGCCATAATTGGAGCGACCAACGTTGAGAAATGAGGGATGAATTGACTGTAATAGTTCGCAAACCCCAAGAAATGTTGGATGGCCCGAAGACCGACAGGTCGAGGCCACTGGAAGATGGCTGACAGTTTAGCGGGGTCCATCTGCAGACCCTTTTCTGAGATTATGTACCTGAGGAACAGGAGGCTGGTTCTGTGGAATTGGCACTTTTCCAGTTGGCATAGGGTGGTTCTCGCGCAGGCGTTCAGGACCTGGCGTAACATGTGACTGTGTGGGCCTCCAGATTAGGTGAAAACACCAGGATGTCGTCCAAATAGACAACTACGCATACATACAGGAGATCCCTGAAAATGTCATTAACAAACTCCTGGAAGACTGCTGGGGAGTTGCATAGGCCAAAAGGCATCACAAGATACTCGAAGTGCCCATCACGGGTATTAAAGGCGGTCTTCCACTCTTCACCTTCTCGGATCCGAATGAGGTTGTAGGCCCCCCGCAGGTCTAAACTTGGAAAATACTTTAGCTCCCCGGAGACGGTCAAAAATTCAGTAATAAGTGGCAATGGATACCGGTTCTTAATGGTGATCTTGTCTAAGCCGAGGTAGTCAATGCACGGTCGCAGGCACTAGAGATGGCCGAATTTCTCAAAAATTCGGTTCGGTCACTTCGCCGAATTTTCCGACAAAATTCGTTTCGGTCCGAATTACTTCGGCTCGAATCACGTTAAAAAACAGCTATTTCCAGGCTGCCCAGAGCCTGCAGGGTGCTGTAGAACGTTGTGCCATGCTTATAAATGCAGAGGGAGCTTGGTTTGGTCTTGATACAATGTTGTGTTTAGTATGACACCACATGATTTGCCGCCGCTCTTAAAATCGCTTCACTAAAAATTCCCTGGGCACTTAAGGGGGCAAAAACTGACCAAAAAACTCAAGCGGGAATGAAAGCCTGATAAAGTCATGGCTAGCGAAAGCGGGAAAAAAACAAGCTGAGAGCTCACGGTGGGAACATTAGTTATAGAGTGTGGTGGTGACTGCGGGAGCCACAGCAGCATGAGGTCAGGCAGTGGCACAATGACATTCTGGAGGCGGCAAAACAGTATTAGGCCACAGAGTGCACAATCACTCAGTTTGGAGGTCATGGCAGCAGCAGCATGAGGTCAGGGGAGTGGCACAATGACATCTGGAGGCGGCAAAACAGTATTAGGCCACAGAGTGGCACCAATCACACAGTGTGGAGGTCCCCGGCGGGGAGCAGTATGAGGTCAACAGTGGCACAAGGCATTCTGGAGGTGGCAAAACAGTATTAGGCCACAGAGTGGCACAATCACACAGATGTGGAGTACACGCGCGGGCAGCAAGATAAGAGTCACGACAGTGGCACATGACTTATGGAGGCGGAAAACAGGATAAGGCCACAATGGCACAATGATACCAGTGTGAGGTCACGGCAGCAGCAGTATGAGGTCAGACAGTGGCGACAATGACATTATGGAGTGTGCGCAATATACAGATATCTTAGGCCGACAGAGTGGCCACAATCAACACATGTGGAGGTCACGGCGGCAAGTCAGTATGAGTCAGACAAGTGGCACATGGGCATTCTGGAGGTGGCCAAAACATATTAGGCCACAAGAGTGGCACAAACACACAGAGAGGAGGGAGGGTCACGGCGCAGCAAGTAGAGGTCAGGCAGTGGCACAATGACAATTATGGAGGCGGAAAAACAGTATAAGCCACATGAGTGGCACAATCACACAGTGGTGGAGGTCAAGGGAACCGCTCGGACAGCACGTATGAGGTCAGGCAGTGCACAATGACATTATGATGCGGCAAAACAGTATTAAGGCCACAGAGTGGCAAATGATACCGTGTGGAGGGTCACGGTCAGCATCAGTATGAGGTCAGCGTTGCACAATGACATTATGGATTGGAGAAAACAGTATTAGAGCACAGAGTGGCACAATCACACAGTGGAGGTCACAGCGGCAGCATATGAAGGTCAGGCGTGGCACAATGTCAATATCTGCGAGCTGGAGAACAAAAGGAGTAGGCCAAAGTAGTGTGTACCAATGACACAGTGTGGAGGGGCACGGCAGGAGCAACAGCAGCAGCAAAGGTCGACAGTGGCACAATGACATCAGTGGGAGGGCAGGCAGCAGCCACGGGCAGCAGCATGAGGTCAGACAGAGGGCACACTTACACAATGTTCTGGGTGGTGGGCTCGGTAGGGGGTGCGAGAGGGGAGAACAGGAGTGAGTGTCCGACAGGTGGTTTGGAAGGGGCACGGCAGGAGCAGCCACGCAGTCAGCATGGAGGTCAGACAGTGTGCGACATACAGCAGTAGTGGAGGGACGACAGAGTCACAGCAGCAGAGCATGAAGGTCAGAGAGTGGCGCACAATGACATTCGGCAGGTGTGTGCAAAAATAGGTATTAGGCCACAGGACGGCACAATGACTGAGATAGCGGAGCGTCCACGGCGGTGCAGCAGCATGAGGTCAGGCAGTGGCAGCAATGGACAGAGAGAGGAGGTGGATGACAGGAGCAAGGCGATGCATGAGGTCAGAGAGTGGGCAACAATGACATTCGCAGGTGGCAAAATAGTATTAGCCCACAGAGCGCGCCGGCACAATTACCTGAGTGCGGAGGTCACGGCGGCAGCAGCTATGAGGTCAGGCGATGGCACATGAACACGAGAGTGGAGGTGGATGACAAGGAGCAACAAGCAATGAGGGCAGAGAGTGGCACAATGACATTCTGGAGGTGGCAAACAAGTACCAGGCCGCAGAGTGGCACAATGACACAGTGTGTGGATGTACACGGCAACAGCAACAGCAGCAGCAGCGAATGAGCACAAGAGTGGCACCAATGACAGAGTGTTGAGGTGGGTGGCAATACCAGTCCCTGGTAAAGGACGGTGGTAGGCAGATGGAGAAACTAGTCAGCAGATGTGTGGCATCAGGCGTGTGGCGGCATCAAAATATTGCTGAGCAGGTACGTGTTGAACCCAGACTGACGCCTAAGGCATTGGTGTGTGGAAATTCCAGGCCGATCCACGCCTGATTCATCTTGACAAGGTCAGTCGTGTCAATCATTTCACCGTGGACAAGCGGTTCTCCTTGGGGTAACGATGCCCCCGCCGCACTGAACACCCGGCTCTGATGCCAAACACTACTGGTGCCGGGCAGGACAGCTTCTCCACTGACAAAATCGGCAAGTTGCGGTACCACACATCCAGTTTAGGCTGCCCAGTAGTCCATGCGGATCTTCTAACGGGGGTGGCATAAGGTGCTGTCCAAGTAGCCACAACCCCCTCCCCTGTTTGGTTCAGGGAATTCCTCCATTCCTGCTGCTCTGCTGCTTGGTGACAGCCCTCCTTCACTATGGCCGGGTGAAGAAGAAAAGCAAAAAAAAAGAAGCTGCTCATATAGTGGACTCCAGACTTAGTTTGACTGTGCAGAATCGGAGCTGGTACTAGCTCCTTAACCCCCCCACTTCCCCCCAGCACCGTGCGCAGTAGTGACGTGAGCGCTGAGGAACCCCCCGTCAGACCTGTCAGTAGGAGGGACATGCCGCACAGTAGGCAGCGGCCACTGATTACGAGGATTTCCCTATAGTATTTGAGTTGTCTTCCCCTCAATAGCTGGGACAAAAAGGCTCCCATTTTGGACCGGTATCCGAGGGTCCAAGTAGGGTGGAGAGCCAGAAGTCAACCCTCTGACCGTATTGCTGACTATTCGGCTTTCCACTAGCGAGGGTCAAATAAGCATGGCCCCCCCCCCCCCATGCGGGACATCTGCACAAAGTGACACTCCAGAGGGGGTCTCCTCCTCCATTGTCCACTGTAATACAGGGACTGCCACGGTAGTGCTATGGTGTAGTGCATCTGCCTCGCTCTTCCTCAATACACTCCATCCAACCTCCTCCAGCGTGCTACCGATCCCCACCTCTCTTGGTCGACCTGGGGTAGAAAATTCCCCCACTCAATTTCACCCATACAAGACTTCTGTACTCACAAAATGTCTCCTCCTCACGCTCCTCCTCCATTTTCGAGGGCCAACAACGGACTCAAGGTGGCCACGTAGAGAGAATGTAGTCGCCACATCTCCATATACCCCTGCCCAGACAGAATTTTTCAGAGTACACGATCCAGGACCTGTAAGCAGTGGAATGACGTTATTCATCCACACTTAGATCCTGATAGCGACTGACAATATAATGGTGGCCTCCTCGAATGGCCCTCAAACAAACACTGCAAGTGTCACGCATGAGCTCCACTGGCTGCAACAATCATAGGTTACACAGGGGGGAGTACTTCTGTCTGCCTGATCATCAAAAAAATCGTTAATGGCCCTTTCCTGATTCATTAACAAGCCGGTCAACATGTGCAGGCTGGAATTCCAGTCGGGTGAAACGATCGCATACATCTGAGCTTGTGTTAGGGGGAGGCCGTCTGCCGCTCAACTCGAGGGATGGTGTTTCCTGGCTTTGTGGAACGAATGGATTAAAGTGCAGTGGCACAGTTTCCTGGCCAATAGGTTCAGAAGTGTCTGAAGATCGGTGGAAGACTTCAGGACCTTTTTACCAACCTGATTGAACAAACGTGCGCGCATGCAGGTGCGTCATGGACGCGGGAAGGGCCCTCGCTCGGTGCAGCGCGGACAGCCATGTATCCGTCGCCATTGTCAGTGGCACCATGGGGGATCCGATTTGCAGTTGGCGCGGAGAAAGCCACACATCGATTTCTTTGCTGCATGACGCGGAGCAGTTTCCTCCCCCTGTGTGACTTCGTTCGCCCGATGGGCAAGCTAGGGTAGAACTGCGCTGAGGCCACCGCTGATTGCCCTACACCTGTGGTATGATGGAGCAGTACTTGTGGAGGCTGAGATGGGGGTGGTTGGTGGTGGAGGATGAGAGGCGGACATTGGCGGCAGAGCAGCAGTTTGAACAACGGGAGGAGAAAGCGCGTCTCCTTCCCAATTGTTTGTGTGCCTGGGGCAGAAGCACATTCACCCAGTGGGCCGTAAAGGACATGTACTGGCCCTGACCGTAGTTACAGCTACCAGACTCCCGCTGCTGCCGTGTACCTTGGAACAAACCGATAAGCTCAAGGACTGACCCCTTCTGTTCTACATATTTATGAATGCTGGTACTGCCTTTTTTGGAAAAGAAATTACGATGCTTGGAACTCTCCATCTCGGCTCGGCACAAGCCATTAGTTCTCTGAATGGTTTCAGAGTCCACCATTTGAAAGGGAGGAGACTGCAGTACCAACAGACTTGGAACAGGAAGGCACGGTCCAGCTGCTGCACACTTAGGAAGGTTGAACGCATACAGGTGTCTCTTTACAATCGCCTCTCCTGAACGACTGCTGTCAGCCATGAGTAGCGAGAGCAGGAGCATCTGGACCGGGGAGAGGATTCAAAGAGAAACCAGCTGCCTTCTGCAGAGGTGGTGGAGACCTTGATGCTGAAATGGCATGCCGTGCCACTGGCCGCTGCTCGCTGCTGCAGCGGCAGATGTGACCACCACAATCTGACCACGTTTCTCTCCAGGCCACCGATGGGTGAACGTCTGCATGTGTACGCAGGGCCGTTTGCCAACGTTAGTTCCCTGGCCACGCTTCACTTTCTGCCCACAGATTCATTTCATATACCCATATTCGGCCTCCTCCGGTGTCCTTAGCAAAGAACTGCCACACACGCCGAGTAAGCTGATTTTACCGCCAATGCTCCGCACTGAGTTGACTACTGCCGCCAGCTGCCGTCGCTTGAGGCCCCTGGTGCCGCTACTGTCTTGACCTCGAAGCGGGTTTTCCTACCCCGTGGCCGCTTGCTCCCGACCATCACACTGCCTGCTACCACTGCTGACTCACGTCCACACAACCCTACTTGATGCTGCGCAGCTGCCGACGCGCAAGCTTTACGCCCTCTTCTCCTGACGATGATGAAGCCCCTTGCTTCACCCGGCTCCCAAGTGCGGTCGGCTACAATCATCATCTATTTGTGTTTCAAATCGTCACAACTGTCGCTCACACCGGTCTTGTAAGCCGACTGACCTATCACCACATGACCCTCCCATGCCACTCTCCACATCTATGACTTTGCCCCTACTGCAAGAAGCTGGGGAAATGGCCCCATTTCTTCGCTGCCACGTACTGCTGAATGCGGCTCCTCCAAATTGTGCATCCTCGCTATAATAGGGGCGCTGAGCCCATACCACATAGTAAGATCCTGCTGAGGGAACTTGATGGGACAGGAGGCGGGCTGAGGACAGGTGAGGGCCGCTGACCCGCCCCGGGCCATGCCAACTAAGTGTTTGTGTCTGAGGTCCCACCGACTCTGGCTGGGGTTCAGATGACATCTGGAGGAAGAAGGAGCATGACCTAATCAAACCATTAACAAGAACCCTTGGGTGCTGAACAACACACGTGCCGCTAGAATGAACAGCGGCAGTTGGTGGCCTCACCGATTGTGACCCCTGCTTGCGACGTCCCCTTGCGGTGCTGCGACCTGGGCCCGTTTCAGAAATGTTTGTGCCCCTGCCACTCAGCAGTTGCAGAGCCTCCACCATCTCTGTCTGACATACTGTTTTTGTTCCTAAAAATGACAACACTGTTTGATTGAAGCTATCTGTATTGATAAATATACACCCTGTTTTTGACTCCAAATGAACCCAGTAACAAGCTAGGTAACCCTGTGGATATAAATTGCGCTCCACTCAATGGGCCAGGAAAAATTTAGCTTGTAAGTGTCGTTTAGCAAGGCACTGTAGTTATTATACTAAATTAAAAGCACAAAAGGCTTAATTAACCTTACCGCTTGTTGATTATGCTACAGAAAAATGGTCTATATATTTCGTTTTGGAAACAAGACGGTTTATTTTTGTCAGCACAGCACAAAACAACGCTTAATTAACCCCTGGATGTAAATTGCGCAATAGAATTGAGCCACCACAAACCTAGTAGCTTTTGTAGCGTTTACAATTGCGTGTTTTTCTACCCACACAACAAGAGATACAGTTTAAAGAGCCTTTGCTTGTGAATTAGGCTACCAAAAAAAATATATATATTTGGTCGTTGCGAAAAAGACGGCTTTATTTTGTCCACGCACTAACCATCAAAAGCAACGCTTAATTAACCCCTGGATGTAAATTGCGCAAAGAATTGATCCGCACAAAACTAGCATAGCGTGTTACAATTGCGCTGCGTTTTCCATACACCCACACAACCAGAGATACAGATGTAATAGCCTTTCTTGTGAATTAGGCTACCAAAAAAAAATATATATATTTGCGTTGAAAAAGACAGAGTTTTACTTTTTGTCCAGCACACCACACAACAACGCTTAATTACCCCTGATGTAAATTTGCGCTCAAAGAATTGAGCCTCACAAACTAGTAGCTTGTAGCTGTGTTACAATTGTGGCGTGGTTTTCTACGCCCCAACACAACAAGAAGATACAGTTAATTAGCCTTTGCTTGTTGAATTAGGCTACCAAAAAAATATATATAGTATTTGGCGTTGAAAAAGACCGGTTTATTTTTGTCCAGCCACACCAGCAAAACAACGCTTAATTAAACCCCTGATTGTAAATTGCGAGCCAAAAGAATTGTGCCGCACAAACTGTATCTTTTAGCGTGTTACAATTTGAGCGTTTCTCTACGCCACACAACATAGAGATACAGTTTTGTAATTAGCCTTTGCTTGTGAAATTGAAGGGCTACCAAAAAAAAATATATATATTTGGCGTATTGAAAAAGGACGGTTTTTATTTTGGCCACCACACCAGCAAAACAACGCTTAATTAACCCCACGGATGTAAATTGCGCCAAAGAATTGAGCCGCCACAAACTAGTAGCGTTGTTACAATTGCGTGTTTTCTACGCCACAACAACAAGAGCATACAGATGTAATTAAGCCTTTGCTTGTGAATTAGGCGCCTAGGCAAGGAAAAAACAATAAATATATTTGGCGTTGAAAAAGACGGTTTATTTTTGTCAGCCACACCAGCAAACACAACGCTTAATTAACCCCTTGATGTACTAATTGCGCCAAAGAATTGAGCCGCACAAAACTAGTAGCGTGGTTACAATTGCGTGTTTTCTACGCACACAACAACGAGATACATGTTGTAATTTAGCCTTTTGCTTGTAATTAAGCTACCACAAACAAAAAAATATATATTTGGCGTTGAAAAAGACGGTTTTTTTTGTCCAGCACACCTAGCAAAACAAGCTTAATTAACCCCTGGATGTAATTGCGCCAAAGATTGACCGCACAAACTAGTAGCTTTATAGCGTGTTTACAATTGCGTGTTTTCTACGCCACACAACAAGAGATACAGTTGTATTAGCCTTTGCTTGTGAATAGGCTACCAAAAAAATATATATATATTTGCGTTGAAAAGACGTTTATTTCTGTCAAGCACACCAGCAAAACAACGCTTATTAACCCCTGGATGTCAATTGCGCCAAAGAATTGAGCCGCCCAAACTATGTACCCCCCCCCGCGTGTTACAATTGCGTGTGTTTCTCCGCCACACAACAAGGATACAGTTGTAATTAGCCTTTGCTGTGATGAATTAGGCTTACCAAAAAAAATATATATATTTGGCGTTGAAAAAGACTGTTTATTTTGTCAGCACACCATCAAAACAACGCTTAATTAACCCCTTGATGTAAATTGCGCCAAAGAATATGAGCCGCACAACTAGTAGCGTGTTACAAATGCGTGTTTTCACGGTGTCCACACAAACCAGAGATACAGTTTGTAAATTAGCCTTTGCATGTGAATTTAGGCATACCAAAAAAAAAATATATATATTTGGGCGTTGAAAAAGAAGGTTTATTTTTGGTCAGCACACCAGCAAAAACAACGCTTAATTAACCCCTGGATGTAAATTGCGCCAAAGAATGAGCCGCCAAACTAGCTAGCTGTTACAATTGCGTGTTTTCCTACATCCACACAACAAGAGATACAGTGTAATTAGCCTTTGCTGTGAATTAGCTACCAACAAAAAAAATCATATATATTTGGTGGCGTGAAAAGGACGCTTTATTTTTTGTCAGCACACAGCAAAAACAACGCTTATTAACCCCGGATGTAAATGCGCTCAAAGAATTGAGCCGCACAAACTAGTAGCTTTGTAGCGTGTTACTATGGCGTGTTTTTCTACGCCACAACACAATAGATACTCTGACTTTGGTAATTAGCCTTTGCTGTGAATTAGGCTACCAAAAAAAAATATATAACTATTTGGCGTTGAAAAAGACGGTTTATTTTTTGTCAGCCACACACCAGCAAAACAAAATCGCTTTAATTAACCCTGGATGTAAACTGCTCCAAAGAATTGAGCCGCACAAACTATAGCTTTGTAGCGAGTTACAACTTGCCGTGTTTTCCTATTACGCCACACAACAAGAGATACAGTTGAATAGCCTTTGCTTGTGAATTAGGCTACCAAAAAAAATATAATATATTTGGCGTTGAAAAAGAACGTTTATTTTTTCAGAACACCAGCAAACCAAGCTTAATTAACCCCTGGATGTAAATTGCGCCAAAGAATTGAGCCCACAAAACTAGTAGCGTGTTACAATTGCGTGTTTTCTACGCCACACAACAAATAGATACAGTTGTAATTAGCCTTTGCTTGTGGAATAGGCAACCAAAAAAAAATATATATAAATGGCGTTGAAAAGTACGGTCTTTATTTTTGTCAGCCCACACCAGCAAAAACAACAACTCTTAATTAACCCCTTCGGGGATGTAAATTGCGCCAAAGAATTGAGCCGCACAAACTAGTAGCTTTGTAGCGTGTTTACAATTGCGTGTTTCCTACCGCCACAACAACAAGAGAAACCAGTATGTAATTAGCCTTTGCTTGTGAATAGGCTACCAAAAAAATATATATATATTTGGCGTGTGAAAAAGGACGGATTATTTTTTGTCAGCACACCACAAAACAACGCTTGAATTAACCCCTGATGTACAATTGGCGCCAAAGAATTGAGCTCGCACAAACAAGTACGTGTTACAATTTGCGTGTTTACTACGCCACAGCAACAAGAGATATACAGTTGTAATTATCCTATGCATGTGAATTAGGGCTACCAAAAAACAAAAATATATATATTTGGCGTTGAAAAACAGAAAACGGTTTATTTTTGTCAGCACACAACCAGCACAACAACGCTTAAAATTAAACCCCTGGATGTAAATTGCGCCAAAGATTGGAGCCGCACAAACTAGTAGCTTGTAGCGTGTTAACATTGCGTGTTTTCTACGCGCACACAACAAGAGATTACAGATTGTAATTAGCCTTTGCATGTCGAAATTAGGCTACTAAAAAAAAATATAATATATTTGGCTTGCAAAAGATCGGTTTATTTTTTGTCACACAAACCCACCAAAACAACGCTTAATTACCCGCTGGATGTAAATATGCAATAGTAGTTTCAGGCAGTGCCAAAAATGAAGTAGTATTTGGTATTGTAAAAACGCGGATTTCTTTAAAGAATACAACAGGAACTGGCTTAGATCCCACCTTGATATTGAAATGTGTATAATTTCAAGCTGCAGTGGACCAACCACTGGATTTCAGATCCAAACTCCAAAAAATCAGAAATCAGAACATTTCAGAGAACAGTCTCTGAGGCAAGCTGAGACACCCCACAGAAAACGTGTATAAAAATCAGTTCTTCAGAAAGCGCTATCACACGCAGCAGCACCTTCCCTATCAGTACAGAGAGAGGAGTGTGAGCTCCCAGCGGCGCGCTCGGTCTAATATAGTGAGGTGACGTCACATAATCCCGCCTGTCTCTGATTGGCTTCATCTCTGCACATGTCCATGCGGCTATGGCCCATCTTCCCTCCCAGAGTGCTTTTGCCCATGCTAGCGACCATGTGCTTCCGCGCCATTTTATCATTCAATAAAGCACACCACTTCGTCACCCGAAGTACCCCCAAAGTTCGACTTCGTTCCGAACCTAAGTTTTCCCTGAAATTCTAAACGGGTATGATAAAATAAAATTCCACCTTCGTCAGAAATCAATTCGCTCCATCTCTAGCAGGGACCCCCCCATCTTTCTTCTCCACAAAGGAAGAACCCGGCACCCCATGGGGAAGTACTTTACGGATTGAATCCTTTCTGAAGGTGTCTCCTTTATGTAGGCCCGACATAGCCTAGTTCTCAGATACAGAGATAGGTGGAAGAACCTACCGCCGGGGATGGACTTACCAGTCATGCAGGTCAATGAGACAATCGTAGAAGATGTGGAGAAGAGTCTCTGCTTGCTTCTAGAGAAAAATCTTGAAAGTCCTGGTAGGCTTGTGGCAGACCTGTCAGCGCATGAGCTATGAAAGAGAAAGAAGAGGGGCGCACTCCGGGCGTTGGGACGGGGCGGCTGGGTGGCCACTATAGGACACAAGCGAAAACTGGAGTCTTCGGAGCCCGCAACGCAGCGGGACGGGTCTTGCGACCGGGGCCGTCCCTTCCAGTTTCCAGTTGAGCATAGCAGGTGTGACGCTGCAGCCACGGAAGCCACAGAGGACAGCCGAGGGAAGAGTGGGGTAGCGACTGACATCTGCGATTCTCTCTTGTGTAAGCCCCTACTTGTAGAACCACCGGTTCTGTCCGAAAGAATGGAATGGGGGTCGTTCGAGAAGCTCACTGGAGACGGGAGACGCGATAACCAAGGATTGGTCTAAGTGACCACCGAGAGCCAATCTTGGCCACCAACGCAGCATCCATAAAATTCCCAGGGATCCAAATCCAAGAAGGAGCCACTTGAAGAGACTCCAAATTTGGTTTTGACCAAAACTGGTAGCATAAGCCGAGGAGAGGGGTTGCTCAAAACCTAGGGACCGCTCCTACGAAGCCATGCGACTTTTCCCCGGGACTTGGGGATGGAGTGGCAACCCGAGGGATGTTCGGAACTGGGGTGCAGTAAGGCATAGTTCCCCCATGTCGTCGAGACAACTCTTGCGGATTTAGGGGGGCTTTGTCCACTTTCATGGCCTCTTCCATGGTTGGGTGAGAAGAGGCAGTGGAGGCCGAAGGAACATCTGTGCAAGCGGGGTAACACAGGTTGGAAAAAGGGTTTAGCTCTTGGGGGAGCCCTCACGCTTCTCCGGAAACGGGTGCAATCGGGCGCCAGGGGATGAGCCACTTTAAGGGAAACGGAAGGTCCCCGGGGGCGAGGCATTTCCCTTTAAACTGCTTTGGGGGGGTCCTTCTTAAAGGTGGGCCCCAACGCGCATCATTCCAGGCGTTCCGAAGCAAGTGGCGGAAAATTTCAACGGGATATCCCACCCCGGGGGAGTTCCCTTGCTGGAGATTCATATTGCGGTCTCGACAGACGAAACGCGGGCAGGCTCTTCGAAGACGCTGCGGAACTCCTGCAGGGACTCACTAATCACAGTGACCGGATCGCCTCGGTCCCTGGGGGGTCGCCCAGGCCAGGGCTTTCCCCCGGGGAAACTGACCAGAAGGCACCTTTGACCTTCGGACGGAATTGTCCTGCATAAGTTCCACGTGAGGGAACACTGGGGATGAACCCCCTGCAGGTTTTTGGGTCTCCACAAGTTTCGTTGCATGACAACCGGAGTTTAGGAAGGGCGGACTCCCCGAGCGACTACCCACAAAGGCACCAGGCACCATTGCAGCTGCTGCGAGCGGGGAAACCTGCCACCAATAGGGGACAGCTGGTTAGCTGCTGCCTGTTGAGCGTTCTGCTTGACTTTTTGGGCCACGATGGTGGGATTCAGAGATGCTCGGCGGGGGCACCTTTGGCGGACCCCTGGCCGAATCGAACTGTAACGGAGGTGGTAGTGGATCCTCTGGACCACCACAAGCGACGGCGTAAGCCACGCTAGGGAGCGGAGTCTAAGTAGGTCCGGTTTTCACCAGAGCCCGCCGCAATGCGGGATGGACTTGCTGCGGCGGATTACTACCAGGTCGCTACCCCTGATGTGACTTTCTTGCGGTGGCAGCCGAGGTGTTGTGTGGTACAGAATCGTGAAGCAGGCTCGTAGTCGGGGACAGGCAGAAGGTCAGTGCAGGCGGCAGTGGTTCGTAGTCAGGGACAAGCAGAAGGTCAGGACAGGTGGCTAAGGTTCGTGGTCAAAGGACGGAGGCAGAAGGTATGGTACACGGTAATCAGAACAAGACTCTCTGGAACGCTTCCTCTCTAGGCACAGGGCACTATCGATTCGGCAATGTGCCCAGGAAGGGGCAGAGCTTAAATAGGGTCAGCTCCAGGTGAGACCAATCACCTGCGTTCTGCCCCTTTAAATTTCCTTGCAGAGCCACGCGCGCTCACTAGGGGGCGCGCGCACCCGGCCTACAGCAGGAGCGCGCGCCTGGACGGACAAAGGAGCGAGGCGAGGTAAGTGGGATCTCGAGCGCTGGGCTGCGGCACCGGCCGCAGCAGGAGACACTGCGGCATTGCGCGTGTGCCTGCGACCCGACACGGGGGTTGCAGGGACAACCGTAACAGCGGCGTGTCCTGTCCAAGTTGTTGGTGTGGCTGGGCTGGAAGCACATTCACCCAGTGGGTCGTAAAGGACATGTAATGTCCCTGACTGTAGTTACAGCTCCACACGTCCGCGCTGCTGTGCACCTTGAAACAAACCAATAAGCTCAAGGACTGGCCCACCTTCTGTTCTACATATTTGTGAAGGGCTGGTACTGCCTTTTTGGAAAAGAAATTACGGCTTGGGACTCTCCACCTCGGCTCGGCACAAGCCATTAGTTCTCTGAACGGTGCAGAGTCCACCATTTGGAAAGGGAGGGACTGCGGTACCAACAACTTGGACAGTAGCATGGTCAGCTACTGTACCTTAGGATGGTCGGACGCATACTGTTGTCTCTTGGCAATCGCCTCGTTGAACATCTGCTGGCGCCATGAGTGGCGAGGAGCAGAAGCATCTGGACCGGGAGATGATGGCAAAGTTAACAGCTCCCTTCTGCAGAGGTGGTGGAGCCTTGACTGGCTGAAATGCCATGCGTGCCACTTCGTGCTGCTGCTGCTGTTGCTGCGGTGGCAGGATGGACCACCACATCTGAGACACGTTTCTCCCAGGCCACTGGATGGTGACGCTGCATGTGTGGACGCAGGGTCATGGTGCCAACGTAAGCACCCTGGCCACGCTTCACTTTCTGCCCACAGATTCTACATATATACATGTTCGGCTCCTCCGGTGTCTTAGCAAAAAACTGCCACACTGCTGAGTAGGTGATTTTACCACCCACGCTCTGCACTGAGTGACTAATACTGGCGCTGCCTCGGTGAGCCCCTGTGCCGCTACTTTCTTGGACCTGCGAAGCGGGTTTTCTACCCCGTGGCCGCTTGGCTCCCGACCTCACACTGCTGCCACCCTGCTGACTCACAGCCACACTAGCGACTTGCTGGCTGCGCCGCTGCCTGACGCGCAAGCTGACACCCTCTTCTCCCGATGATGATGATAAAGCCCTTGCTTCACCCGGCTTCCAAGTGCGATTGGCTACATCGTCATCAGTTTGTGTTTGCCCGTCACTGCTATTCTCCTCAATAGTCTCAATATGCAGAGCCTGACTGCTTGCAACATAACCTCCCGTGCCACTTTCCACATCACTACTCTCCCGCCTACTGCAAGAAGCAGCAGATGTCTGTCCCACCTCATCGCTGCCAAGTAGCTATTGACTGTCCTCAAAGAGTTCGTCCTCGCTGTATAGTGGCGCTGAGCCCAGACCACATAGTAGATCTCTGGCTGAGGGAACCAAACGGGACAGAGGTGGGTTGAGGACAGGTAAGGGCCGCTGACCCGCTCCCGGGCTATGCCAACTAAGTGTTATGTCTGACGTTGCTACCGACTCTTGGCTGGGGTTGTCAGATGTCATCTGGGATGAAGTTGATGACCTAGTCAACCAATCAAGAACACTTGGGTTGGTAGTAGAGATGGGCGAATTTCCCAAAATTCGTTTTGTTCACTTCGCCGAATTTCTCGGCAAAAAATAACTTCGTTCCGAATTACTTCGGCACGAATCACGTTAAAAAACAGCTATTTCCAGGCTGCACAGAGCCTGCAGGGTGCTGTAGAACGTTGTGCCATGCTTAAATATGCAGAGGGAGCTTGGTTTGGTCTTCATAAAATGTTGTGTTTTAGTATGACTCGCACATGACTGCTGCCACTCTTAGAATCGCTTCACTATAAAATTCCCTGGGCACTTAAGAGGGCAAAACTGACCAAAAAACTGAAGGGGGAATGTAGCCTGATAAAGTCATGCGAGCGACAGCTGGAAAAAAACAAGCTGAGGGCTCAGGTGTCAACATCAGTGACAGAGTGTGGAGGTGACGGCGGCAGCCACAGCAGCATGAGGTCAGAGAGTGGCACAATGACATTCTGGAGGTGGCAAAAACAGGAGTAGGCCACAGAGTGGAACAATGACACAGTGTCTAGGTCACGGCAGCAGCCATAGCAGAAGCATGAGGTCAGACAGTGGCACAATGACACAGTGTGTAGGTCACGGCAGCAGCCACAGCAGCAGCATGAGGTCAGACAGTGGCACAATTACACAATGTGTAGGTCACGGCAGCAGCCACAGCAGCAGCATGAGGTCAGACAGTGGCACAATACACAGTTTTGTAGGGCACGGGGGCAGCGCCACAGCAGCCCCGGGATGAGGCAGACAGTGGCACAAAGACATAGTGTGAAAGGTTTACGGGGAGCAGGAGCATGAGGGCAGGCAGTGGGACAAGGGCACGTGTGGGAGGTCCCCGAAACATGAGGTTTAGGCGTGGCACCAAAAGAAATTTGGAGGTGGCAAAAAACAGGAAATAGGCCACAGGTGGGACAATGACACATTTGTAGGGCCCCGGCCACCACAGGAAACAACATGAGGGCAGGCAGTGGCACAATCACTTCTGGAGGGGGCAAAAACAGGAGTAGGCCACAGAGTGGGACAATGGGCAAAAGTGTTTAATCACGGCAGGAGCCACGGAAAAACAGGGGGTCCGACAGTGGCACCCAAAGACACAGTGGGGTAGGTCACCCGGGAGCAGCCACGCACACATGAGGGGCAACAGTGGCCAAGACACAGTGTTAGGTTTACGGCAGCAGCAGCATGAGGTCAGGTAGTGGCACCAAGACACAATGTGTAGGTCACGGCAGCAGCATGAGTGCAGGGGAGGGGGAAAAATGACATTCTGCAGGTGGGGAAAAAAGGAGTAAAGGCCACAGAAATGGGACAATACACCCGTGTGTAGGGCAAAAGGCAAAAAGCCAAAAGGGGCAGCATGAAAGGGGGGACAGTGGCACAGTGGACCGTGTGTAGGGCACGGCAGCCCACAGCAAACAGATAGGTCAGACAGTGGCACAATGGGCAGAGGGGTGTAGGTTACGGCAGCAGCCAAGCAGCAGAATGAGGTTTAGACAGTGGCAAAAAATGACATTCTGGGGGGTGGCAAAAACCGGAGTAGGCCACAGAGTGGGCCAAGGAAAACAGTTTTGTAGGGCACGGCAGGGAAACCACAGGGCAGCATGGGTCAACAGTGGGCCCCAATTTACATTCTGGAAAGGGGGCCCAAAAAAAGGGGTAGGCCCCCCCGAGTTGGGGCAAAGACACGTGTGTAGGGCACGGCAAACAGCCACAGGAACCCGCCCTGAGGTCAACAGTGGCACAAAGACCCCAGTGGTAGGTCACGGTAGCAGCCCAGCAGCCCGCAATTTAGGTCAGGCAGAGGGACAAAAAGACACAGTTTGTAGGTCACGGCGCAGCAGCATGAGGTCAGGCAGTGGCACAATGACCCCAGTGTGTAGGGGCACGGCGCAGCATGAAAGGGCAAGGGAGTGGGAAAAAGACATTTTTGGGGGTAGCAAAAACAAAGGGTAGGCCACGATTTGGGGCAATGAAAAACATATTAGGTCACGGCAGCCCGCCACAGGAGCAGCATGGGGTCTGGGCAGGGCACAATCACATTTTTGGAGGTGGCCCCAAAAACCCGGGAGGCCCCAGAGTGGGACAATGACACAGGTGTGGGCAAAGGCAGCAGCCACAGGGCAGCAATGAGGGAAACAGTGGCGCAATCCCCATCTGGAGGTGGGGAAAAACAGGAGTAAAGGCCCCCAGAGTGGGGACAATTTACACAGTGTTGGGAGGTCACGGCAAACCACAGGAGCAGAAAGAGGGCAGACAGTGGGACAATGAACCCCAGTGTGTAGGTCACGGCAGCCGCCAAAAAGAGGCAGACGGGCACCCGAACAGTGTGTAAAGGGCACAGGGAGCAGGGCCCCAGAGCAGCATAAAGGGCAGGGCAGTGGCACAATGAAAACAGTGTGTAGGTCAAAAGGCAGGGAGCCACAGCAGAGCATGAGGTTTAGGGCAAATGGGCCCCAATGAAAACAGTGTGTAGGTCCCCGGCAGCAGCAGCATGAGGTCAGACAGTGGCCCTAATGAATTTTGGAGGTGGCAAAAAAAAGGAGTAGGCCACAGAAATGGGGCAATGACCCCAGTGTGGAGGTCACGGCAGCAGCCACAGCGCAGCATGAGGTCAGACGTGGCACAATTCACGGGTGGGGTGGGTTGGGGAAAAACCGTCCCTGGTAAAGTTTGGGTTTTTGGCAGATGGGAAAAAAAACCATCACAAATTTTTTGGCATTTAGAAGGGTGGGGGAAACAGAATAGTGGCCCGAGGCAGGGGTTTTGGAACCCCGACCTTTAATTTTTCACAGTTTTGGGTAGGGTCAGGGGTGAAAGTAGTCTGACGCCTTTAAAGGGATTGGTGTGGGGGAAAAACCTTGGGCCCATTCCACGCCTATTTATCTTGACAAAGGGGCATTTCTTTCCACTTTTCCCCGGGGCAAGGGGTTCTTGGGCAACGGGGCCCCCTGCCGCACTAAAACACCCGCTTGATCCCACAAAAAGGGCCCGGGCAGGACAGTTTTCTCCACTGCAAACTCGGAAATTTGGGGCCCCACCCCTCCTTTTTGGGGTTCCCCGTAGTCCAGGGATTTTTAAAAGGGGGGGGTGGCGCACATTGACGCAGTAGCACCCGATTTTACAACTGGGGGGGGAAACAGCGTCTCCTGCCCAAAGTTGTTGGTGTGCTGGGTGGAAGCACATTCCCCAGTGGGCCGTAAGGGACATGTACGGGCCCCCTGCCCTTTTTGGGTTACAGCCCCAAAAGCCCGCGCTGCGTGCCCCCTTGGAACAAACGAAAAGTTTTAAGGAGGGCCCCAACCCTTCTGTTTTTTTTTTATTTTTGAAGTGGGGTTTTCCTCCCTTTTTGGGGAAAAAAAAAATTTAGGCTTGGAACTTCCATTCTCGGCTCCCCAAACAACCCAAATTATTTCTTAAAAGGGTTTGCAAAAAGCCCAACTTTGGAAAGGGTGGGGACTGCAGTACCAAAAAATTTGGACAGGAGTAGGTAAAGCTCCCTGCCCCTTTAGGGGGGTTTGGGACGCATATGTTGTCTTTTTTGCAATCGCCCGGGGAACGACGCGGGGCCCCAGGGAGTAGCGTGGAGCAGGAGCTTTGGGAAACGGGGGATGTTTGTAAAAGGGAAAGCAGCCCCCTTCTCAGAGGGGGTTGGGACCCTTTGGAGGCGGGCAAGGGCTTGCGTCCCCACTGAGCGCTGCTGCTGTGCTGTTCTGCGGGGCCCGGCGGGTGGACCACCACATCTGACCCCACGTTTCTCCCGGGGCCACGGAGGGGTGACGTGAATGTGTTGACGCGGGGCCCGGGTGGTGCCAACGTAGCTCCCCGGGCCCAAACGCTTCACTTTCTGCTTACGATTCTACAAAATACCCTTTTCGGTTTCCCCCGGTTCTTGGGCCAAAAAACTGCCACCCCCCCGGAGTATGGATTTTACCCCCAAAGCCCCCGCACTGAGTGAACAAACTGCCCCCCTTTTGCCTCCTGACCCCCGTCCCGTACTTTGTTGGACCTGCGAAGGGGTTTTTTTTCCCCCGTGGCCGCTTGGCTCCCGCCCTACATTGTGTTACCCTGCTGTCAGGGCCCAAAACGACCATTTGTGGCTGCGAATTTCCGGGCGGGGCAAGCTGGCCCCCTCTTCTCCTGACGATGATGAACCCCTTTTCCCTTTCACCCGCCCCCAAAGTCGGTCGGCTACATTTATCTATTTGTGTTTCACCCGGTCACTGCTGTCCCTCTTTCCCCGGGTTTCTTGGTAGGGCAGAGGCGGGCTCCTCACAACATGACCTCCCATGCCACTTCAAATCTATACTTTGCCACCTACTGCAAAAAGCGGGGGAAATATTGGCCATTTCTTCGCTGCCAAGTAGCTGCTGACTACCCTTTTCAAATTGTTATCCTCGCTATAGAGTGGCGCTGACCCCAGCCCACTTGTAGATCTCTGGTGAGGGAACCTGATGGGACAGAGGCGGGTTGGGGGACAGGTGGGGGCCCCGTGCCCCACCCCCGGGCCTCCCAACAAAGGGTTGTGTCGGGTTTTCCCCACCAAATTTGGCTGGGGTTGTCAGATGTCATCTGGGGGGGAAGTGGGGTGGGCCTAGTCAACCAATCAAGAACCCTTGGGGGCTAGTAGGGACCGGCCCCTAAGGGTGGGCGCGGCAAATTGTGGGGCCTTTAACCCAGTGACCCCCGCTGCGACGTCCCCCTTTCTTTTGCTGCGACCCGCTACAGGAAAGTTTGTGCCCCTTTCCAAACACAGGTGAAGGGGCCCGTCACCTATCATCTGACATACTGTTTGTTTTAAAAAATACGACAAGTTTTATGAAGTTTTTGTATATGATAAATACCACCCTGTATTTTTACGCCAAATGAACCCATAAGAAGCTTGGGTAACCTTGGATTTAAAATTTGGGTCCACAAAAGGGAGGAAAAATTTATTTGTATGTGCCGTTTAAAACTCTGTGTTTTTATGGAAAAAAAAAGCAAAAAGGTTAATTAACCCTTTGGATATGAATTTTTGTACAGGGAAATTTTTTTGTGGCGGTGAAAAATTAAAATTTCTTTTAAAGGTTTCAACAGAGAACAACGCTTAATTAAAACCCCTGGGTGTAAATTGGCAAAGAATTGAGCAGCGGGAAAAAAATTAAACTTTTTAGCGTGTTACAAATTTCGTGTTTTTAGGCTTTCACAACAAAAGAAAAAATTGTAATTAAAACCCTTTGTTTTGTGAATTATGCAACAGGAAAATTGTATTTTTTTGGGGGGAAAAAAAACCGGGGTTTTTTGGAGTAAAAACGCAGCAGGAAAAAACGCTTAAATTTTCCCCTGGATGGGAAATTGTGCAAAAAAATTTTTAGCAGCCCGGGAAAATACTAGCTTTTTTAAAGGGGTTACAATTGCGTGTTTTTCCCCGCTACACAAAAGGGGAAAAAATTTAATTAAAATTCGCTTTTTGGGAATTTTTGGAAAAGGAAAATTGTATTATTTGGGGGGTTTTAAAAAGCGGTTTTTTGGGTCCAAAAAGCGCAGAAAACGCTTAAATTTTTCCCCTGAAAGTAATTGCGCCCAAAAAAATTTTTGCGCCGGAAACTCCCGCTTTTGGGGGGGATGTTACCCTTTTCGTGTTTTCTTCCTATACAAAAAAAAGGAAAAATTGTAATTTAAAACCTTGGGTTGTGAAAATATACTACAGGAAATTGTATTTTTTGGCGGGGGGAAAAAAGGGTTTTATTTTTGTCCCAACCGCACAAAAACAAGCTTAATTTAAAACCCCGGATGTAAATTTTCGCAAAAAATTTGGGGCAGCCGGGGAAAATAATGTTTGTAAAAGGGGTTACAATTGGTGTTTTCTACGCTTCACAACAAAAAAAAAATTGGAATTAAAAATTCGCTTGTGAATTTTTGCTACAGGAAAAATTTTTATTTTTTTGGGGTGAAAAAGACGGTTTTTTTGGGTCACAAAAAGCAGCCCGAAAAACGTTAATTAACCCGGGGTGTTAAATTGGGCAAAAAAATTTTAGCCGCGGAAAAATACTAGCTTTGTAGCGTTTTTACAATTGCGTGTTTTTTTACGTTTCATAACAAAAGGAAAAAATTGTTTAAATTTAAACCCTTTGCTTTGGGAAATTTTGCTAAGGAAAAATTTTATTTTTTTGGGGGTTTAAAAAAAACGGTTTTTGGGGTCAAAACGCAGCAGAAAAACCCCCCTTAAAATTAAACCCGGAGGGAAAAAAGGCAAAAGAATTTTAAACAGGGGCCCGGGAAAAAATAGCTTTTTTTGGTGTTACAAATTTCGTGGTTTTTTTACGTAACCAAAAAGAAAAAAAAAAGTAATTAACATTCGCTTTGAATTATGCTACAAAATTGTTTTTTTTTTTTTTGGGGGGGTTTAAAATGCGGTCTATTTTTGTCACCCCCAGCCCAAAAAAACAACGCCCTTTAAATTTAAACCCCCGGGTGAAATTGCGCAAAAAAAATTTAGAAACCGGGAAAAATACTAGCTTTGTAGCGTTTTTACAATTTTTGGGTTTTCTCGCTCAAAACCCAAAAGGGGAAAAAAATTGTAATTAAACCCTTTGTTTGTGAATTATGCTAAAGGAAAATTGTATTTTTTGGCCCGGGGAAAAAGGGCGGGTTTTTTTGGGTCACAACAGCAGCGAACAAGCTTAATTTAAACCCCCGGATGTAAATTGGCAAAAAAAAATTTTAGGCAGCCGGGGAAATACTAGCTTTGTAGCGTGTTTCAAATTTCGTGTTTTTTACCCCTTTCAAAAACAAAGGAAAAAAAAAGTAATTTAAAACCCTTGTTGGGGGAAATTTTGCACAGGAAAATTTTTTTTTTGGCGGTGAAAAAAAACGGTTTCTTGGGGGGGCACAACAGCAGCAGAACAAAACCCTTTAAAATTAAACCCCCCGGGTGTAAATTGTGCAAAAAAAAATTTTTGCAGCCGGGGGAAATACTAGCTTTTTTTAGCGTGTTACCCAAATTTGGGGTTTTTTGTACACAACAAAGAAAAAAATTGTAAATTTTTCTTCGCTTGTGGGAAACTGTAAGGGAAAAATTTTTTTTTTTTGGCGGGAAAAAAAGGTTATTTTTTTCCCAAGCACAAAAAAAACGCTTAAAATTTAAACCCCCCGGGTGTAAATTCGGGAAAAAAATTGAGCAAACCAGAAAATTTTTTTTTTTTTGTAAAGGGGTTTTTTAAATTTAGTGTTTTCTCGCTACACAACAAAGAAAAAATTGTTTTTAACCTTCGTTTGGGAATTATGCTACAGGAAAATTATATTTTTTGGCGGTAAAAAAGACGGTTTCTTGGAGTCACAACAGCAGCAGAACAACGCTTAATTAACCCCTGGATGTAAATTGCGCAAAAAAATTGAGCAGCCGGAAACTACTAGCTTTGTAGCGTGTTACAATTGCGTGGTTTTCTACGTACACAAAAAAGAGAAAAAATTGAAATTTAAACCTTCGCTTGTAAATTATGCAAGGAAAATTATTATTTTTTGGCGGTGAAAAAAGACGGTTTCTTGGAGTCACAACAGCGCAGAACAACGCTTAATTATCCCCTGGATGTAAATTGCACAAAAGAATTGAGCAGCAAAAAATGAAGTGGTATTTGTATTATAAAAACCTGTTTCTTTAAATGAATAAGCAGGAACTGGCTTAGATGCCCCTTGGATATTCAATGTCCTGTGAGCAGATAGAAATTAAACATGTATATGCACTGGCTTCAGACCCAAATTTACACCAAAAAATCAGAAATAGAACATTAAGAGAAGCAGTCTCTGAGAAAGCTGAGACACCCCACAAAATCGCTGTTTTAAAAATCAGTTCTTCAGTAACAATCAGCCCGGCAGCCCTTCCCTGATCAGTACATGAGAGTGGTATGAGTCCCCGCGTCGCGCCCCCGGACTTATATAGTGCGGTGACGTCACAGAATCCCGCCGGTCTCTGATTGGCTTCTTTTTGCACATGTCATGCAGGCTATGCCCTTCTTCCTCCCAGAGTGCTTTGCCCCCTGTAGCGCCATGTGCTCGCAGCCCTTTTTTCAATTTAAAAGCACACTTCGTTCACCCGAAGTACCCCAAACTTTGACTTCGTTCAGAACCGAAGTTTACCTGAAATTCTAAACGAATTCCACTTCGTTAGAATCGATTCGTCCATCTCTAGTTGGTAGTCAACACACGGCCACTAGATGACACCGGCAGTTCTGGCCTCACCGAGTCACCCCTTACTGTGCTGTGACCTGTGTCTGCTCCACGAACATTTGTGCCACTGCCACTCGCACATGAAGAGCCTGCCACCTCTCTGTCTGACATACTGTTTGCGCAAAAATTTACAGACTCTGTTTAATGAAGATATCTGTATATGATAAATACAGACCCTGTATTTTACTCCAAATGAACACACTAACGACAGGCGTAATTAATCCTTTTATATTAACTACTCTACAGAAAAAAACAGATGAAATTTAGGCGTATATGGAGCAGAATTACACCCACCCTGGACTTTAGGGAGAATACCCCACAGACTAAAACAAAATGAAAACGCTGGTAGCGTTAAATGTGTACAACTGAACCACTTGTGAAACTCTTTGGCCCCAGTCTCTGATAAAAGCAGTTTGTTTTAGAGTGACTTCTATGGAGCAGCAGATACAGAACGCTGGTTGAGGTAGATGTGTGCAACTGACACAGACTTGTGGTGGTCTTTCCCCCCCAATCGCTGATAAAAGCAGTTTGTTTTATAATGAGTTAAATAGGAGAGCAGCAGCAGCAGCAGCTTGATGCTTATACCAGGACGGACGGTGAGAAGTGTGGGGATTTAAGATGGCGTCCGTATTTATAGGCCTGTGACGTCACAGAAGTCCGCCGGTCGCTGATTGGCTTCAGGTCTGCACATGTCATTGAGGGCGTTCCTTTATTCCTCCCAGAGTTCTCTGCCCCATGTCCTGCCATATGCTCACCGCCATTTTACCAATACAAAAGACGCTTCGTTCCCGCGAATCATCCTAAACTTCGGCTTCGTGTTAGAATCGATTCACCCATCTCTAATTGTAACATACAACATTATTAATAATTTTTTTATTTGGTCCATAGGTTGTCTGGCAATGTGCAAATATCGGTGGAACCATTTCACGCAGCAGAAGAATGCCAGCAGACGGAGAAAGAAAGCACCCCGTTCATGGCTGCCTCAACTCTGTTACGAATGGCGCCACAGCCCGCAAGTCAGGCTGTGGGCACATTCTTAGCCCGGTGCCGAAATCCGTGTATCGGGTCGCGGGCACACTCATCCTCCGGGGTGCATATACTCACCCAACCACACTCCTGTCCATCCACATCCTCCTGCCGGCCGATGCGCGCACAGTCCCTTAGGGCGCGTGCGCCGGCTCGCTCTGATTTATAGGGCATGCTCGCCGGTAATTGTTGATTGCCAACCGCTGACCCTCTATTAAAGCTCCATCTCCAACTTGACCCTGCTAGATATTTAGTGCTTTATGCCTTCAGAGAAAGCGTCCCATAGCGTCACTTGTGTCTTCCGTGTACTGAACCTTCGGCTCCTGTTCACCGACCATGAACCTTCGCCACCTGCCCTGACCTGGCTGCCTATCTCCGACTACGAGTTTGCCCAAAGACTTGGTACCTTGCCCAAAGGCGGGCTATGGTGAACACCGGGACCCACTTAGACTCCGTTCCCTAGTGCGGCTTGTACCATCGCTTGTGGTGGTCCAGCGGATCCACTACCTGCTCATCCGTTACAAACCCCCCCAGGAAGCAGAGGGAGAAGATAACCTGCCGGGACTCTCTATATTCTGGATCCCTGATGCCATTGTGCCCTCTTCAGCTTCATCCTCTACAGCACCCACATAATCTGGCATTGCTGGTGTTGCCGTCCAAGAGTCCACCCCAAGACCACTTGCCCGGACCCCAACACAAACCTCTTCCACCAGATAAGTCAGTGACAAAACCCATCGTAGAAGGGAGAGAGAAATTGAGGTAGAGGAATGTACTCTCATTTATAAGGCGTGCAGATGATTACTATATGATTACTATACATGTTGTCTAGCACATGGCTGCTGACAGTTCCAAAGATCTCAAAGGGACAACTACATGGGGTTTTGCCTCCTCTCTACTGCAGTGTTTGACTTGCTTACATACACCAGCGATATTGGTATGCTCATGTCTAGCCTTCAATGGATGGCAGGGGTGAAAGGCACATCTTTTCCACATGCCCTCATTAGCCAGGTCCAGGCCGAACGCCAACAGACCGAACCTTTGTCCCATCCGCCTGTACCTTCACAACCCCCCCTACCACCACATTAACAACCGAATTTGCACCAAGCCCCGCCTCCCCAAGCTATTTTGTCACCACCTCAACCTCAATACCTACCCATTTCTTGTGGTGCAAGATATCACCCAAACCCACAACACCAGTACCACATCAGTGGGTACCCATACCTCTCCCAATCCCAGCCTGGTACATCTTCTTCTCCCTTCCAATTTTCACCGAGCTATGAGTAATTATAGAATTTTAGATTCTTCATGTTTTTCATTTAAATTTTTACAATTTGCACTTTATTATTGTGTGTTGGGTTGTTGTTAACATAGTCATTTATATTAAAATGCTCACATTAAATTATATTTTTACACTTGAACCTTGGCTTGTGTTATTGTATGGTGCTTGAAATAAGTTTTTTCTTTCTTCTACTCTAGACTACCGCATATATGTTCACATTTGTTGGATTAATTGAAAATCTAGAAGATCTAGAAGAAAATATTACAACACTTATTGATAAACGAAATATGGGATATTATTGTTTTTTTTTTGCTTTAAGACAATAAAGTATCAATCAAAATTTAGTGAACAACAATAGAAAAAAATAGATATGAAACCAAAACATAACAAACTGGGACTTATTCAGTACTTGGGAAGATGTTAGGAACAGTCACAAAACATGGTAAAAACATAATCAGTCATCAATGCTGGAGAGAGCGAGGATGGAGGCAGAAAAATTTGTAGCGCACAATGCCTTGGGGACTCATGAAGCAGTCAGCAAAGGTTTCTCTCACATGGACCACTGAAGTTGAAGGACGGCCTGTTTGCAAAATCAGTGTGGAATCAATAAAAGTGGACTATGTCTCCTTTTCCACATCCAGGTGGATTTCATAGTCCCGTACATAATTTTGTAAGTTACAGGCTGCTTTTATCACAAGATCCACAGGTTCCACCTTCAATTGCGGGGGCCCAGGGATAACCCTCCAATTTTTGTGCACGGCTTACACGGGCATTAA
Source organism: Phyllomedusa bahiana (assembly GCA_025379985.1). Lineage (NCBI taxonomy): Eukaryota > Metazoa > Chordata > Amphibia > Anura > Hylidae > Phyllomedusa > Phyllomedusa bahiana. Next base: position 59,321 of record JAODAL010024959.1, read on the forward strand.
ATACCTGCCTCTACACATCCAGTCCCCTCTGGGGGAGGGCCGCAGCACGTTGTTCATCCGTGGGAAAGCCATATGCGGCAACTTCAATGGCAACAAATTTTGATTGTGCATCAGCCAACACCATCAGGACCACCAAAAATATTTTTTATAATTATAAAATAAAGATCCTGAGTGTGGGGGCTGCTGCACTCAAATGTGCTTTCTGTCAACAGCACCCATGCGTTTGGGAAAATTTGGCTATA
>JAODAL010024960.1:0-59561 GCA_025379985.1 Phyllomedusa bahiana
TTTTTCCATATGGCTGTCAGGTTGAATACCTACCTTTGAAAAAGGGTGGGGCAGAGCCCCCCCACACAGAATGCTTCGGAGGGGAAGGAGGGGGAGGGGGGACTCTGGCTCTGTGTCCACAGCCTTTTAACCCTGTGTGTCCCTGCTTCCCCCTGTCCTACACAATAGATGTACAGCATACCCTGTCTTTACTAAATCAGAATTTTTTGGGAACTGTGACTATACTAATGCTGTACAATCAGGCATGTGAATACTTTATGTTCCTGTATTAGTGAGCATCCTGAGTATAGAAACATTTCCCCTTTTGTTGCGGGAAAGTGGAGACTTGAAAGCTAAGGGGGGATATAGGAACACTGCATCCCCCCGCTCTTTACAAACACAGCCTTCCACAGACCTCTCTACACTCATAATCACCCCTCTCCTGAAAACAGACCTAGGCAGGCCCAAACCGGGGTGAACTCTGAGACAAACCCCCCCCCCCCCCCCCCCCTCCCCCGTAAAAAATTACGTACTGCCTGTGGCTGTGGGAGGGGGTAGGGGGAGCAAAAAGGGACAGCCAAAAAAAGGCCCCTCATTCAACCCTTACCAGGGACCAACAGGCGAAAGCCTAATGAAACAACCCTTTTAAAGGCCCCGGGTTCACACGGTTTTATTCAAGCCGTAATTGGGGGATGGTTTTTTCCCCCCGCAATTACCTTGAGTAGGGGGGGGGCGCTGCCCACGGCCCCATAACATATTATCCACCGCGAAAATTCCGCCGGGATAAAAAACATGCCCCATTTCTCCCCCCCGGCAAAATTGCCGGCAGGGGAAGGGGACGGAATCCACATTCTCTATGGAACTGTGGATTACCGAATGGCGGGGACGGATTCCAGCCGATTGAAACCAGTAGGCTCGAAACAGGGAAATCCGTGCCCAAAATGGGCGTGGGGAAACGGCCCTTAAGATTCTTTAATACTTTTTACTAACTTAAACCATAGACCCAAAAATACCAACGATTTTGTTTTGACATATTTTTTTTGTTTAGCCAAAAACGAAAATTCAGTGTTCTAGGGGAAAGCGGTCTAATACACGCCCTGAACAAACCCCCTGAATTTTTTTTTTATGCAGCCTGAAAAAATTTACCTCTATGGTGACATGCATATCCATTAAACCCCGGTTTCAACCCGTGGCCGACCCCCCCGGCGGGGTCGAACACCAAAACACGGGGGCGCCCCTAGCCCGGGAGGGCGCCCGGCCGGAAGCGAGAGGGCCCACACTGGCTTAACTGCAGGGGGGGACGCTGTGGGCCCCCCTGCGCCCCCCCCCGCAGCGCTTGCATATTTTGCGCCCACAGCGTTTGTATTACTGAGGGGGGGGGAGCAGTGGGGCCCCTTACTCGCAGCATTGGTGGTCATGAGCCCCTCCTGTGAGGGGGCTGCGGCGAGGCGGGCTTCGTCCCGGGGTTCTTGTGGGGGTTCTGCGGGAACGCTGAAAGCGTCCTGCATCACGCGCCCAAAATATGTACCAACTTTTTCCTGGCTGCAAGGTAATTTAGGTTAAAACACACATCCACGCACCCTTAATGTTGTATTGGTAAAGTAAAAATGTTTTTAAACCGTTATTTGCCCCCTAAGCCATCAATGATATCACATTACATTTACCCCCCTCCCCATGGGGGGGGGGCGTGAGTGGCACATGGGGGGTACATTGAATCCCTCATGTCCCAAACACAGCCCCCCCCGAACAATTTTACTCAATGTAACGGCTCGCGTGGTACCATATGTATGGACATTTAGGGGTACCGCTCAGGGGCGTCACATATTGTAACCCCCCTGTACCCCACGCCCCCCGTAAAAGGGTACATCTATGTAACTTCGAGCGATCCCTTATTTTATGTGACTGTAGGGGTACCGCTCAAGGGTCCATTATTTTACCCCCCATGTACCACTCACAGGCCCCCCTGTATAGGTTAATCTTTGTAACGGTTCTGATGGTACCTTTATAGTATTTGACATGTAGAGGTACCGCCGAGGCGTCACAATTGTAACCCCTCATTAGCAAATTACGTTTTAAAGGGAGCCATAAAAATTTTTTTTTGGTTTGGGGTCACCGCAACATGAGAAACTATATTGCGGGGTCACGGCTTTTAAAAGGTTTAGAACCACTGTATTAAATGTATGATAATTTCAGGGTCGAAACATATCCCCAAAAATGTTAAGTGTAAACCTGTGACTTTAAAGGGCCAATGTATGAAACTGCTAGGCCCAAAAACTACTTTTTTGCCCTTTTAAACAACCCCCTCAACCACCCCCTCATTTTTTTCCCGAGCACTGTTTGAAATAAAGGGGGGCTCTGATTGCTCGCTATGGGGAACAAATGAGTTTTAGACCGACAGTTTCAAATTTGGGGCCCAGGCTAGGGTTCAAAGGGGTTATTGCCGGGCGTAATGGGGGACAATTTCGCCCGCAATTCCCCCGCTCCGGGGCGGGGGGGGGGGGGGGGGGGGTTTCGGAGCTTGCCGACCCCATAGACAGCATTATCCACAGCGTATCCCCCCGGGGGAAAATGTGCGCATTTTTTCCCCCACTCGCGAATACGGCGAGCGGGGGAGGGCCGTAAATCCATGTTTCTAAAAAACTGGGATTTACCGTAATTTTTTGGGGGACCGCATTCCGCACGTAGGATGGAATATGGGACCAAACCGTCCCCAAAATAACCGGGGTTGAACATGGTTTAGTCTTCAACGCTTTTTAAAAAGGAAACCCTGCAGCCCAAAACCATGCTCCCAAAAACAAGGGTATGGGGCGGGGCGGATGGAAAAAAACAGCCCGGCACAAAGCCCCCAGCCCCCACATACAAACCGCTTACAAAACCCCTTTTCTGACCTCGCCACTTTCTAAAATAAAAAACCCAAATAAAGCTGCTTTCACACGAGCGTTTTTGGGTGCATTTTTATGTGTTTTTGGTCTTTTTGGCAAAAGGCAGACATTTAAATTCGTACATTTCTTCACAAAAAAGCATAAAAAATGCACCAAAACCTCTGGGAGGCCCCCTACACACAACAAGAAAAAACAGGGTGCAAGAAACCCCTCTCAAGATCATGAGCACTTGTTTTACAATGGGGGACACCACACTGACACAAACAAGCACCAATAAAACCCTGAAAACCCCCCCAAATCACATCACCAGTATCGGGTCACCACACATGAATCACACTGATAAAGTAAAATGCCCCCTGACCGGGGACCACAGGAGAAGTTTTTTCTGAAGGGGGGGGGTCCTTTTTCCTTTTCTTCTTCGGCCCAAACCTCCATATGTTTTCCTATGAGTCGTTCTTACCTTTCTTTCTGAACGTCCAATGAAATGTCCTCTTCTAGTGGCCACTACCGCCTTGAATTTACCACAAATCTCTTAGACTCCCCTCTTCCAGCCTTTCCTAAAATTTCCCCCAAACACTTGTTAGCCCCCAAAAAATTAAAATTAAAAATTCAGAAAATGGCTTAAATAGGTAGACCCCCATTAGTCGGTAAACAGGGCCTTCCTCCATTAATTTGGTAGGTAGACAGGGCCACCCCAGTAACTAGCCGGGGTACAAGCGCCCCCATAACAGCCGGGGAGCAAGGGCTCCCCCAGTAACCAGCCAGGTAGCAAGGGGCGTCCCCAGTAACTAGCCATTTTGGGGGGTTTCCCCATAATCAGCCAGGTAGGACCAGGGGCAGTAATTAGCATCAGGCCATAAGTAGGCGGGGCGGGGGCAGTATATACCAGACAGGGCATAATGGGTAGGCAGGGGGCATCATCCCCGGGGGGGCATCTATACCCAGGCGGGCCCCATAGTATATGCCGGCAGGCCAATAGATGCCGCGGGGCCGGGGGGGGTATATGCCAGGCGGGCCCAGGGGGTTAATACCAACAGGCCAGGGGGTAATCCCAAACGGGCCGGGGGGTATATACCCAGGCAGGGCCAGGGGGTATATGCCAGGCAGGGCCGGGGGAATATAGCCGGCAGGGCCGGGGGGGTATATACCAGACAGGCCAGGGGGTATATAGCCGGCGGGGCCGGGGGAATAAGCCACAGGGCCGGGGCCGGGAAAATAGCCGGCAGGGGCCAAGGGGTTTAGCCAGACATTGCCAGGGGATAATAGCAGCAAGGCAGGGGGTATATACCCAGCGGGGCCGGGGGGTTATAGCCAGGCGGGGCCAGGGGGTATTTACCCAGGCAGGGCCGGGGGATTTAGCCGCGGGCCAGGGGTAATAGGCAGGGCCCAGGGGTAATGGGAAAGGGCCCGGGGTTTAGCCAGGCGGGGCCGGGGGTAATGGGCGGGGCCAGGGGTAATAGGGGGGGCCAGGGTATATACCACAGGCCAGGGGTAAATAGGCAGGGCCGGCATAATGGGTAGGGGGGGCCCAGGGGTATATGGGAAGGCGGGGCCAGGGTAATGGCAGGGCCCGGGGGTATATAGGCAGGCGGGCCCGGGGGTTTAAGCCAGCGGGGGCAGTAAAATTAAAAAAAAAAAAAAAATAAAGATTTTACTCACCTGTTTTCCCTTTCCCCCCTCTTCTCCAAAGTCCGCCCGGGAGGGGCCCGCTCTCACCCATGGGGGCCGGGGAGCAGGCGCGCGATGACGTATCACACGCGCGCCTGCCCCGCGGCCTCCTGGGAGCTAACAACGGGATCAAAATACCCAGAGTTTTTAGGGTCGGGTGCTGCCTGCACCGCCGGGGCAGGCGGGGGCCTGATGGCGCATGGTGGGTCAGTGACCCGGCCGTGCACAGGGGGGCCTTCGGCCCCCGGCACAGGGGGCCTCCTTGCGACCATGCGACCCCTGTGCGTGTGCCCGGGATCGGCCCCCCCGGGGGGGGGGGGGGGGGGGGGGGGAAACACCCGGCCCCCCCGGCGGGTCTCCCAACGGGCCCTGCGCCCGGACCCCAGCGGCCCCCCGGAAGTGCCAATGGCATCCGGGCCTGGTAATGGAAATAGCTGCATTTTACACTAAAAAAACACTGGCCCCGAGCAAAAATGGCCCCGTACAGGGAGAAGCGTACAGCCAAAAAAAAGGGGGTCGATGTTGGCTTCCCCACGCACAGTGGCTTCAGCTTTTGATTAAAAATGTGTGCTAAGAACCTCAAATTTTCATGTATTCTAAAAGTAATTAGTTGTTTTTTTTTTTTGCATGTTTTGCTGCCCGCCACCTCTGCATGCATCTACATAATTTTCTTTAAAATTGCTTGACGTGCTGATCAATTTTTGTTTTTGGATTGTTTGCATGAGGGAATGGCAGCCTCTATTTTGGTTGTGCACTCCACCAATCCACCCAGACTTTAATCAGACCAAATGTAGCTGGGATCTTCATTCACTAAAAATATGGAGACCTGAGAAGGCCTAAAGTGAGGTATGTTACAGTGTGGGTCCCCATCTATACTGAGGTCACCTTGTCGAGGTAGATGGGCCCTTACAGTTTTGATAAAAAATGTGCACCAAGAACCTCAAATTTTCATATATCCAAAAAGTAGCATTTTACAATAATTCATAATTTCACTTGACGTCTTTTTGCGTTTTTAGACTGCGCGTATTTTATTGTTTGCCCAAAAGCATTGCTCATTTTTTTTTAAAATAGTTTTGGATGTGCTGATCAAGTTTTGTTTTTGGATTTTCAGTTCCACTTAAATGGCCCGACATTGGCCAGAAGTATGTCCTTTTGGCCGATATACTGCAAAAAGGAAAGTACAGAATAGCACAGGTGCCTGTGCTATTACATACAATGGAATTCAGTTAAAGCATATGCATTAAATGCATACCTTTTTTTTCAATGGGACCCTGTGGGTGGGAGATGCTATTATTGGATCCCTTAAAATTTGGCCTGATTTTGAGTTAAAAGAGAAGCCGAAACATGATGGCCACATGCATAAAATGTCTAGGTCTAAAACGCACTAAATTCCCATAGAACGAATCAAATGCACTATTTGAAATGAAAGGGGGGGCTCTGTTGGTTTTCATGGGGAACAATGGAATTTTAGAACCCAGACCTTTTCATGTGGCCCGAGTTACTTAGCTTAAAAATGATTAATCCCCAAAAACCAATTTTTTTTTATTTTTTTATGCTTTTTAAAAAAAGGGTTTCATTTTAGAAACTAAAAGCATGGGTCTGTATTACAGAAAAGGGATTATGTACCGTAGAAATGCCAATGTTAGGGAAGCCGGCCCGCCCCGCAAGAACGCATCTTCGTCCTTCACTCTTTATGCTCCAGCTTCCCGTTTGTCCCATTCACCCAGGGACTTTCCCCTTTTTTCTGGCCATCACTTTCAGCCGGCTTACCCCGACATTTGGGATTTCTACACCTTTTTACCTCTTTCTACGTACATTTTTTACTTTGGGGTGTCACTTTTATAAAAGGCATGCTTGCCAAAACGTCGACATTGATATCTGAAACCACCTAATCACTCAGAAATTATTGACATCATTTGTCTGATTTGGATTTGTATCAGTGCAATAATCCTATATTCTGTGAACTACAGTACATGATCCATATCTATTATATCTCTGAATAAAATCCTTTTTAGAAGAGTGAAGAAATCAGGCGATACCTTTTAGAGGCTGAGTATATTTGATAGTGAGCTTTTGAGAGGACTAGCTCCAAAATATACTCAGTTAGCCTCTAAAAGGTATCGTCTGATTTCTTCACTCTTCTACTACTTTCTATGGCTAACACGGTACAACATTATACTACTAAAACCCTTTTTATAAGCATCAAATATTGGTGTGCTGTGGATATAATCATTACTAGGTATTCTGATCTCATCGGTCATTTCCATTAGACCACCCATTTTATTCCTTTCCCCTATAGGTGTGCGTGGCCATTTACGATTTGTGTACTTAGCCTAAGAAGAGCTGGGTGGGTAGAAGCCACACATCAGAGTCCAGCCGAAGCATTTCTCCTCTGTTTTAGTTTTGCGGTATGTTTAATTGCGAAATCCTTTAGCATTTTTAATGTGCTTACCCTATAAATGCTACAGGATTTCACAGTAAAACACACTGCAAAACTCAACCAAGGGTATTGTGGCTTTTCTGTGTACTGGTATGAACTGGTACTTATCTAATGTGAGTTTTTTTTTTTTTTTTACTAAGTAGTTGCCCCCCTCGTGGATGGATGTGTCAGCATGTGTTCATTAGTGAGCTGCACCTTCTAAATTCTCCCATATAGCATTGGGGCTTATACTGAGTCTTACTGGGAATGGTTCTTTGTCCATCCATTGAGCTGTAAGTACGACCTTGTGTCTGTGATTTTTTTTCCCCCTTCTTTTTGTAAATTAATATCAAGGCTAGTGTAAGGACTCACATGACAATGAGGACCCTTAATGTGGGTTGTGATATTTGATATTTTTCAGTATGTAGTTTTACCCTGCAATACTGGGGAGTAAAGGGTGTCAGTATTTTGTGTTGAACTCTTGCAATATGCTGGGCAACCCCCTCAAATAGTAAGGGTATCATCAATTGGTTGTAAACCAATCGTATAAATGGCACCCTTTGTATTACCATATGTACATGCAATTGTAATACAAGAAATCAATCCGCTAATGGATAGTAGCCGTTCATGTGGTTGTTTATCAGTATGTTTGCAATCTCCCCTGTATGGTATTGTGACTTTTCTGCATCCCAGTGTCAACTAATTCTTATCCAATGTGCAGTTTTGTTTTTTTTACTAGGAAGTTGCCCCCCTAGTGGATAGATGTGTGAGCAATTTTTCCCTAGTGAGCTGCACCTGTTACATTTCTCCCATGTAGCACTAGGGCTTTTATTGTCCCAACTGTGAATAGTTCTTTGTCCAGCCATTGGGCTGTGAGTATGGCCATGTATGTGTTTTTAAGTAAATAATGTGCCATTTTTCTGTGATTTTAAAACTCACATCACTAAGGCAAAGAAACCTGCAGCATGAATAAATTGACAGATTCCCTTAGGGTATGTTTACACGATGTATTGCAATACATCGTGTTTCGGGAGCTCGCACTGAGCAGCGTGTACTCCCGCGGCGCGCGGGTGGGGGGTATCGGCAGCTCGCCGGACCCATAGACATGCATTACTCACATGTCCCTTATCTCCCTACGCGTACAATACGATCGTATTGTACAAGTGGGGAGAGGAGGTGTAATCCATGGTTCTCTAGGAGAGCTATGGATTACCGTAATTATGGGGCGCATTTCCCCACGTACTAAGCGCAGTACGCCGCGAAATATGTGGAGAAATGCGCTCCAAAATAAGCCGTGTGAACATACTCTTAGAGTATGCTCCCATGATTGCACTGCACCCGAAGTACTCCACGCAAATATGGTAAAATCATAGCACTTACTGCGTGCTATGATAACGAGCCGTATTCCTTGGCACACAGTATGCGACAGTAAAAGGAAGTGATATGTCACTTCTTTCAGTCGCTTACGAACCAGGGTATAGTAGACTAAATAGAGGGCCGGGCCTGTGTACATTCAACAGCAGGCGTATTGCAGCGTGCACAGGTACATGCTGCAATATGCCGTGTGAACTCGGCCTTAAAATTCACAGCAACCCTAACTGGGCCTACAGATATCACATAAGGAGCCCTTTTGTCTAGTACCAATCTCTGAGCCAATGTGGAGAGCAGCTACTATTATGTGGCCTCCATGTACCATGCAGAGGCAGCAGAATACTAAATTTTCCCTACAAGCAGTGCACGGTCGATAAACCATGCTCCACCAATGTCTCATGTATAGGATTCAGATTAATAAATATCCCTAAAAAAGTATGTAACAAGCTATGTATGTCCCAAATGATACGATCTTTTACTTTGAAGCTGGAGTTGATACATTTCTACCAGCTCTGACAGGCAGTATCATCAGGGAACGCATCCTCCCAGGGCTTCAGCTGGATTCACACCACGTCTGTGTTACATTGTTGGCATAGATTCCAGGAATATCGCCCCTCATGCCCAGAGAAATCAGCAAACAAAAGGCTGTCCTTTGTACATGTCATCTGTTCTTTTCAATACATTGTACAAAAAAGTCACCCATACACATCTGTACATGAGTTCTGCATACAGCTAGTCATACAGAGCGCTTACAGGGTGTCAGGGCATAGATTATTCCATGGAGGGGAATAGGACAAATTCTCAGACAACCCTAGAGACCATTTACTCAGAAAAACAGACCACATGGCTGTAACTAGTAGATGCTATGGGGGCCCTGAGGTAAGAGGGCCACTCCCTCAGGTACAAGAACACTGCTCAGATAACAAGCTATGTAGGTCCTCTGATAGATTTAAAAGTGCCTGCTCAGGTACAAGCACTGCTATGTATCACCTTTAGGGCATGTCCCCACAGCACGGGTTTTCGGCCGGTTTTTCAGGCGGTCTGCAAAACCGGCCGAAAATGAGCACAATGGTGCTCTATGGAAACCCCGTGCAGCAGTCCCCACTGCACGTGTTTTCCGTCCAGCGGTTTTTCCGCCCGCGGTCCGGCCGCAAAACATTGTACCTGCACGTTCTTCCGTCCGGTTTTCGGACGGAATCTATGCAAGTTAATGTGAAGGGGGAGGGCTTTTCTCCGCTCATCGCGGAGAAAATCCGTTCCCTCCCCCACGCGGCCATGGCCGCAAAACAGTGCAAATACCGGTCACATAACCCACCGGTATTTGGCACTTGCCGTGGGAACGCACCCTTAGGGCTCATTCACACGGCTGATTTGGGCACTGATTTCAGCCATATTGCGTGCCGTATTTGCGCTGCAGTACGGCTGGAATCCGTTCCTGTCATTACGGTAATCCACAGTTCTCATAGAGAACTATGGACTCTGTCTCCTCTCCGTGCTTGGCGAATACGCCGGGCGGGGAGAAAGTGACATGTCAATTATTTACGGCGTATACACGCCATGAATAATGAATGTCTATGGGGCCGGCGAGTAGCCGCCCCCTGCACCGCAGCCGGCGTAATTGCGGTGCGAAATCCGTCCCCGCAATTACGTCGGCAATAAGCCGTGTGAACTAGTCCTTATGGTTATATACACTCCCATTTCCTGTTATAAGGAGGTGGGGGCCCATATTTCGCTATAGGGTTGTGAGGTAAAAGGGCCGAATCAAGTACAAGCATTACTGTGTGTTCTCCAATATATTACTTATATGGCTATGTATACTGTTATGTCAGCTTCATATCATTAGGAGGTGGGGGTCATCTTATTTTGCTATAGGGCCTGCTTAGGTACAAGCACTACTTCCCTGATATGTTACTTATATGGCTATGCATACTGGTGTCAGTTTCCTATCATTAGGAGGTGGGGGTCATTTTGCTATTACACCGTACGGTAATAGGGCCAGCTCAGGTACGTGCACTATGTGTGTTCTGATATATTTATACTGGTGTTGGTTTTCTATCATAAGGAGGAGGAGGCTCATCTTATCTTACTTATAGGGCCCACTCAGGTACAAACACTACCGTGTGTTCTCTGATATGTTACCTGTATGGCTATTTATACTGGTGTTGGTTTTCTATCATTAGGAGGAGGGGGGCTCATCTTATCTTGCTATAGGGCCCTGTGGTAATGGGTACAAGCAGTACTGTGTGTTCTCTGTTACCTATATGGCTATGTATACTGGAGTCAGTTTCCTATCATTAGGAGGTGGGGGTCATCTTATCCTGCTATAGGGCCCTGTTAGGTACAAGCAGTATTGTGTGTTACTATATGGCTATGATACTGGAGTCAGTTTCCTATCATTAGGAGTGGGGGTCATTTTGTACTATATAGGGCCAGCTCAGGTACATGCACTATGTGTGTTCTCTGATATATTTATACTGGTGTCAGTTTCTTTCATTAGGAAGAGGGGGCTCATCTTATCCTACTATAGGGCCCCTCAGGTAAAACAACCTAGTGTGTTTCTCTGGTTACCTGTATGGCTATTATACTGGTGTCGCTTTCCTATCATTAGGAGGGGGGGGTCATCTTATCTTGCTATAGGGCCCTGCTCAGGTACAAGCAGTACATGTGTGTTCTTTGTTACCTATATGGCTATGTATACTGGAGTCAGTTTCCTATCATTAGGAGGTGGGGGTCATCTTATCCAGCTATAGGGCCCTGTGGTAATAGGTACAAGCAGTATTGTGTGTTACCTATATGGCTATGTATACTGGAGTCAGTTTCCTATCATTAGGAGGTGGGGGGCATTTGCTATAGGGTCAGCTCAGGTACATGCACTATGTGTGTTCTCTGATATATTTATACTGGTGTCAGTTTCTTGTCATTAGGTAGCGGGGGCTCATCTTATCCTTCTAGTGGGCCCTGTGGTTATAGGTACAAGCAGTACTGTGTGTTCTCTGTTACCTATATGGCTATGTATACTGGTGTCGCTTTCCTATCATTAGGAGGTGGGGGTCATCTTATCATGCTATAGGGTCTGCTCAGGTACAAGCAGTACTATGTGTTCTCTGATTTGTTATCTATATGGCTATGTATACTGGAGTCAGTTTCTTATCATTAGGTGGGGGCTCATCTTATCTTGCTATAGGGCCCTGGGGTAATAGGTACAAGCAATACTGTGTGTTCTCTTTGTTACCTATATGGCTATGCATACTGGTGTCAGTTTGCTATCATTAGGAGGTGGGGGTCATTTTGCTATTGCGCTGTTTGGTAACGGCTAGCTCAGGTACATGCATTACTATGTGCGTTATGATATATGTATACTGGAGTCAGTTTCCTATCATTAGGAGGAGTGGGCTCATCTTATTATAGGGCCCTGTGGTAATAGGTACAAGCAGTACTGTGTTCTGTTACCTATATGGCTATTGGTGTCGGTTTCCTATCATTAGGTGAGCTGTGAGGCCCTATAAGTTCCATCTATGCCGGTGCAGCAGTCATATTGTATCCCCCATGTGAGGGACACGTATACAGAAGGGAAGATTTTAATGCAGCAAACCAGTATATGCCAGAAGCTTCTATGTCCAGCGGGCAGGCGGCCAGGTCAAGTTTAAGGCCGCCAGTGCCACGAGCCCCCTCAGTACTCGGGCCGGGTGTGCCTTGGCCGGTTACTCGTACTACACATGGACCGCGACAATGAAGCGTGCAGGAGCCGGCTTGTGGGAGCGGCCATCACATGAAGTCTCTACAGACACGTGTAATGGCGTCTGAGGGAGTCTCTGCGGACCTCGCACGTGTAATGGCGTCCGCGGTATGATGCGTATGGCGAGAGACTACGTGATTCCATTCAATGGACCTTCCCGGACGCCACTACTAAGCCGTGAAATCCCGCAGCCACCGAACAGCGGCCGCTTCCTCACCCTCCCCCATCCCGGGGACACAGACCACTCCGCCTCAAACCCCGGGAATTCTGGGCTGCATGACGTCATCGGCAAACCCCTCCCTGCTGGCTATATAAGAGCGACGCCCGCCGACTTCGATCTCTTCCTCACCGGGTCTGCGGCGAATTTACAAGGTAAGGAGATCGGCGCTCAGGCCCCGGGACTAGGCCGCGATGTGGCCCGAGAACCGATGTCGGATCGTTATTGTACTGCTGGGGATTATACGGCGATGATGCGACGATTGGGGTTTCCGTGATGAGCAGCCGGCTGTGGCGAGGAGCGGCGTCTGGCCTGCGTGCTGGATCCGCGGCCTACATGGAATCCACTGGGTATCTTAATAGATCGGAGCCATCCGGCAGCGCTGAGGCGATATTCTCGCTTATTGTCCTGTGGTCTATGTCGGCGATGCGGTATTTGATGCGCGTTTTCTTCACATCGCTGGATATTGGTGTCGGCATGGTGGAAGCGGAGCGGATGATGGCGGGGCCTGTTGGCGAGCGCTTTGGAGCTGTTCACATTGTAGTGGGCGCCTGGGCCGCTTTTTGGGCCGAGCTAGGCGGTGGTAGCGGGAGATTACCGGGACGGGTGTGGTGGCGGTGCCGCTCCCGGTGGACGCAGAATGGGCTTCTCTATGGCGTCTTTAGTCAGGTGTAATATGAGTCATTGACCTCCTCGTCAGCCCGGTGTGACTCAGCGATCCGCAGATGTGTACAAGCTCCGGTGCTTATCAGCTGCCCTCAGCCATCTGTACAAAGATGGCGGCGCTCGCCTTGTCTGCTGAGCGGGCTTCCCCTTCCACAAGATGGAGGACGGTGAGTCACCGCTCACAAGACAAAGGAGCCGCATGTGGGCCCTGCTCGGGCCGGAGAGCCGCGCGTTCTCTCAGTAGTGCCCACTTCACCTGCCTCTTCCTCCATATTCCTGTGGGTGTGGTGGTTTCTGGCAGCATACTGTTACAGGGCAGGCGTCTTCTAGTCATGTACATGGGCATACTATACAGACGGGCACGCCTGTCACTCGATACATGGGCATACTACTACATGCAGGCTTCCTCTATTATACATGGGCTTATTGCTGCCTACAGGCTGGAGCTCCCTGTTTTTAGTCAGATTTAGTTATATTTTCCACATTGGCACACTTGTTACAGGCTCGCACTCCTTGGATTCATACAGTCTCATTCTAATGGGCATGCTAATACATATTAGTGGTATTAGACAGACTTGGTTTAGTACATGGGCACACTACTATTTAATGGCTGGCACGCCTATTGTTTTATATATGGGCACACTACTACGAATGGCTGGCACTCCTGTCGCTTTATACATGGGCATACTACTACCTCCCTGGATATAGTTCTATATTTGAGCTTACTACTACCTACAAGCGGGCATTCCCTGGTTTTAGTCAGAATTAGTTATGCTTTCTACATGGGCACACTGCTAGTACAGGCTGGCACTCCTTGGTGTTATACAAGCTCGTTTTTAGTTCTGTCTGAGCATACAACTAGTACAGGCTGGTACTCCCTTGTTTCTTATAGTTGTGTTAGTTATTTTATACTTGTGCATATTGCTACTTTGTTCTGGCACTCCCTAGTGTTATACAGAATTGCTCCAGTCAGAATATGGCTGTTTTAAACTTGGGCCTACTACTACTACAAGCTGGCACTCCTTAGTTTCAGTCGGATTTAGTTGTTTTCTACATGGATACAGGCTGGTACTCCTTGGTGTTATACAAGCTTGTTATAGTTGTATATATGATCATACAACTAGTACAGGCTGGCACTCCCTGGTTTCTTAGTTATTTTATACATGTTTTATACCTCGTTCTGGCACTCCTTAGTGTTATACAGACTTGTTCCAGTCAGAGTGGCTATGTTTTATATTTGGGCTTACTACAAGCTGGCACTCCCTGTCATGGTTTGGTCAGAACATGGTAATATTTTCTACATGGGCACACTACTACTACATGTTGGCACTCTCTAGATTGACACTTGTTTACTTTCATTTTATGTATGTTTTATTAATTTGTGGTCATTTTGTTTCAAGGTGTCCATCGCCAAACATCTAAACACTCAAAATGGGAAAGGAAAAGACTCATATCAACATTGTCGTCATTGGACACGTAGATTCGGGCAAGTCCACAACAACCGGACATCTCATCTACAAATGCGGTGGTATTGACAAGCGTACCATCGAGAAGTTCGAGAAGGAAGCCGCTGAGGTAAGGATACACTTGGTACTGCAGGACCTATTTCTTTCCCCTACTTTTATTCTCAACAGTTTAGAAAACTCATTTCAATACACCCCATTTTAAAATTTAGATGGCGGTCTGCTTTTTAGGATTGTCATCTCTTAGCCAAAATAAAGAGCGCTTAGGATTGTCTCTTGCTCTGGAGGACCAGTCCTGGATTTCACAAGCAACCCATTGATTGCATTGGGCAACATGTAATGCCTAATTTATCCTATGGTGGCACTGCAGGGAAACTACACTTACTGCCAGATTGTCCCAGACATAACAGCTTATTGCTGGGGTTTCTAGTGTGGGGATACAGTCATTAGATTGTCCAAAGGGGAGAAAGCTTTTTAAGAAAGTAACTATGACTTGTTACTTTCTTAGATGGAGGTGATAAGTGTTAAGAATCTAGCACCTTGTATTCTAGGCCAGGAATCTGTCAGTGCCTGTACACACATAATCTTGTAACCAAGCCTGAGTTAATACTGTACAGATCGCTGACCTTCTCTTTCTCCTTGCAGATGGGAAAAGGCTCCTTCAAGTATGCCTGGGTTTTGGACAAGCTCAAGGCCGAGCGTGAACGTGGTATCACCATTGATATCTCCTTGTGGAAATTTGAGACCAGCAAGTACTATGTGACTATCATTGATGCCCCAGGACACAGAGACTTTATCAAAAACATGATCACTGGTACTTCTCAGGTAAATGACACGTTTGTAAGACAGTATTGTCTCCTGAAAGACTGTAAAGATGCTCTCATGATGACTGCAAGCCCAGTATGTGCATGCTGCGGTTAGGTTTGTAAAGTGCTTAAAGATTAATTGCTGGCTTTTCATTCTAGGCTGACTGCGCTGTCTTAATCGTTGCTGCTGGCGTGGGTGAATTTGAAGCTGGTATCTCCAATAATGGGCAGACGCGGGAGCATGCCCTGCTGGCCTACACGCTGGGTGTGAAACAACTAATTGTCGGTGTTAACAAAATGGATTCCACTGAGCCACCCTACAGCCAGAAGAGATACGAAGAAATTGTTAAGGAGGTCAGCGCCTACATCAAGAAGATCGGCTACAACCCAGCCACGGTGCCCTTCGTGCCCATCTCGGGCTGGCATGGTGACAACATGCTGGAGCCCAGTGCTAACGTAAGTAAAACTTTTCTTTTGTGGTGTGTGTGTGTGTTGGTTATTGTGTGGTCTAAATCTTCTTCCCCAGGCTGAAGAGTGATATAGCACAGTTTTGATGTAGGAGTCTCAATATGTGTGTTCTTCCTATAGATGCCCTGGTTCAAGGGATGGAGCATCACCCGCAAAGAAGGAAAAGGCAGCGGAACTACCCTGCTTGAAGCTCTTGACTGCATTCTGCCACCAAGCCGCCCCACTGACAAGCCCCTTCGTCTGCCACTTCAGGATGTCTACAAAATTGGTGGTAAGTAGTTGTCAACAGCACTTAGACCAGTCTGCTGAAATATTAAAATGTTGATCAGATATTAATTACTCCTTTTCCTTTCAGGTATTGGCACAGTACCCGTTGGCCGTGTGGAGACTGGTGTTCTCAAACCCGGTATGGTGGTCACCTTTGCTCCAGTCAACGTTACAACGGAAGTAAAATCTGTCGAAATGCACCATGAAGCTTTGAGTGAAGCTCTTCCTGGGGACAATGTGGGCTTCAATGTCAAGAATGTGTCTGTCAAGGATGTTCGTCGTGGCAACGTTGCTGGTGACAGCAAAAATGACCCACCTCTTGAAGCTGCTGGATTCACCGCACAGGTACTTGATTTGCTCAACTATCTCTTGCTGCCATGTCAATTTGTAGCCAGACTGTGGCAATAACACCCTTTTGTTCCTAAGGTTATTATCCTGAACCATCCAGGCCAAATAAGCGCCGGCTATGCCCCTGTATTGGATTGCCACACGGCTCACATTGCATGCAAGTTTGCTGAGCTGAAGGAAAAGATTGATCGCCGTTCTGGTAAAAAGCTGGAAGATGGCCCTAAATTCTTGAAGTCTGGTGATGCTGCCATTGTTGATATGGTTCCTGGCAAGCCCATGTGTGTTGAGAGCTTCTCAGACTACCCTCCTCTTGGTAAGTAGATTATTATTTGGCGAGCTGCTTTTAAAGGTTTACCATATGGTAGTTAGATGTTGTCTAACACTGTATCTTCCCTTGTAGGACGCTTTGCTGTTCGTGATATGAGACAGACAGTTGCGGTGGGTGTCATCAAAGCAGTGGACAAGAAGGCTGCTGGAGCTGGCAAGGTCACCAAGTCTGCCCAGAAAGCTCAGAAGGCTAAATGAATATTATCCCTAATACCTGCCACCCCACTCTTAATCAGTGGTGGAAGAACGGTCTCAGAACTGTTTGTTTCAATTGGCCATTTAAGTTTAGTAGTAAAAGACTGGTTAATGATAACAATGCATCGTAAAACCTTCAGAAGGAAAGGAGAATGTTTTGTGGACCATTTTTTTTGTGGCAGTTTAAGTTATTAGTGTTTTAAAAAAAAAAAAAGAATTTTTAAGTGGAAACAACTTGACCAAAATCTGTCACCAAAATTTGAGACCATTAAACAAAGTTAATGAGAAAGTGTGTGTGGTCTATCAGTGGGCTAACTGGGCAAAGTATGGTAAATTCTGGAGTTATGATCTGTGATTGACAGCTGATTGAAGAGACCCTTAATGTCAACAAGACATGGCCAACCAATCTGTTCTTTTTACTAGATGGTAGTGGAAGACTGGTTTGGTATTGACCTGTAGATTCGTTTCAATGGTAAAAGATCCTGGTGTGTAACTGTTACATGGGTTGTAGATGTTAAGTCACTGTAATGTAGGTTTTCGAAGTCAACATTACCATAATGAATGCTACAGCTCTTTCAACATATAGTTCAAACTGCCTTTGATACAATTAAATATTTTATATACATGCCTCAGTTCAGGGTTCCTCTTCATATACCCCTTTTCAAACCATCTTCATCAACATGCATCATTGAGGTTAAAGATATTTTTCAAAAAACTTTATATGATTTTCAAAATTTATACCATCAAAACTTGAAAAAGGAATTTCATTCTGGAACGTCGCAAGGTCAAGTGTGCATCAGCTCTGTTGTGGGTCCTGCCAGTCATACCTGAGGACTCATTCATGAGTGGCTATCAAATGGAAGGATTGCACCTTCAGGTTTTTAAATTTTGCTGTATTGTGAAGTTTTGATGGTTTAAATTTTGAAAATTGTATGAAGTTGTTTTTTTTTTAAATATCTTTTGCCTCGATGATGCATGTTGTTGAAGAAAACTGAAACTCCATTGCTTGGCATAGTTGCATTTAATTTCCCCACACACCCCTCCCATTTGTGCCTGCGCAAGTTGGGTATTCTAAACGTCCTGATACCCTTTTGATTAGAGTTGGGGAATGAATGTAAGTAGCAATGTAGTGGTATTAAAGTGGTGCAGCTTCTGTACAGGAATGGCGTAGGACAAGGGTGCACAACATTTTCCTAAGGGTTGCAGTAAATCTTGGGTATTCCTTGTCTGAGACTTTTATGGCACTCTAGATTGTAAATAACCAAAATGGCTAAGGGATCTTGGTTCTATTTTTGGGACTGCCAGACATCAGAATGGGGAAGAGGGGGTCTTTATTGGTACCTATTTTCAGCGTAGGTTTTGGGGGTTACAGAAGAGGCCATTTCACAGCTGTAGAGAGAATAACCTATATAATTTCCTCCAATTCATCTTGAACCGATCAGAAGTTTTTCTGGTGTATCTTGTGGATCTTCCATGATTACGTCAAGACATGAATACTGCTTTTAAGGAAGAAATCCAGAAATGATAAACAGTTTCCACTGGATTGCCTATTTTTCTTTTTCTGGTATATACAGCCGTGTAGTGCCAGCCACAGTGTTCCCAAAATAACTGAATGCAGCTGTCAAAACCATTACTTTACACAATGAGGACAAAGAATTAAAGGGAATGTATAATCAAAAATGACATTGTTTAACTCACGTTTTTATGTTAAACACATTTTTAAAGAATTTTTGGTTTTATTTAGTTTTTAATTTTCCATATCACTTCCAATATTTTTTAATAATAAAGTCCTGCAGTTTTCACTTTGGCCACTAAGCCTAATAAGTCTGTTAAATAATACCTGTTCTGTAGAGAGATTCTCAGTTGTCTGTTAATTATCAGCACAGAGGGTCAAACTGAAAGAAGACACCAGTGTAAATAGATAACACAGGATCCACCAATCACGAGAGGAGATAGTCACAGCTTCCCCCTCCCTGCACAGAGAATTCTTCCCAGGTCACAGAGCATGACTAGAAAACTCCACAATAGAAGTCTATGGGACTGAGTCTTAAGTCTCCTATATGCATGAAGCTACTGTAAAATATCTGACTGCTGTTAAAGCAGTGCAAACAAGGCCTAGTGACCAAAGTGAAAACTGCAAGACTTGAGAATTATTAAAAAAATATTGAAAGTGATGTGAAAAATAAAAAAAAATTCCTAAAAAATGTGTTTAACATAAAAACGAGACTTGAATAATGTCTCATGTTTTGATGACACAGTCCCTTTAACACTTGTATTGAAATGGTTAGAGCACACGTTTACCCCAGTTGTAGGAAGTATAGCACAGCACTTGCTTTAAGTGATTGGTTAGATAAGCATATAATACATTCTTATTTAACCCTCTATTTTGAAGCACCATTAATTCCGGGGTGCTGTACATTAGAGGGAGGTTACATACCATTAAACAGTATAATAGCAACACTAAATGATTAACCCCTTAAGCCAAATGCCTGAAAAGTAGTTAATTTCCAGAACATTTTTTTAGTTTTTGCCTCCTTGCGTTTCAACAGTTGTAACTTTTATTTTTTTAATGACGCAGTTGTATGAGGCCTCGTTTTATTCGAGACAAGTTGTACTTCATAGGGGAATAGTTTAAGTTCACTTATAAATAGTTGCAGTATTGTTTTTTTGTATTTTAAAAAATAATTTTTTTTTATATTTTTTTTTACACCGTTCACATTTTAATAACTTGTTAGATTAATTCTACAGGTTATTACAGTCGTGTGGGTACCTAATATGTGTAGGGTTTTTTGTGTAATTTATGCACAATTATTTTTTATTACTTTTTTTTTTTTACACTTATGTTTTTTTTTAATTTTTTTTTTAATCGTGAAGGGAGAACTGTTTACTTTTTTTTTTTTTTATTACACTTAGTAATGTATTAGCATATTCATATATGCTAATACATTCTAATATGTGTCTGTCTGACACAGGCAGTGATTAGGACACCACACAGTGTCCTGATCACTGGCTTCATACACCCGACAGCAGGGGAACCCTTTGATTGCGCTGCTGTAACGCACCACCGCAATCAAAGGGTTAAAGCACTGGGTTGCGGAGGTTTTCCCTGGTGCTTGCAGGAGATGCTCTGGGATCGGGGCTGAGTGGTACAGCCCCGATTTTAGTGCTGCTGCAGCGCCAGGCGCGCCAAACTCTGATGTCTGCAGCGACGCCAAAAGACGTTGCTGCAGATGAACGACCCGCACCAGCTGACGCCAAAAGTAGGAGCGCGGTCGTTAAGGAGTTAAGATCTGGTACAGAGGGGTAGAGCAGCCTGCCTGTGAAGGGTTAGTCTACAAGGGTGGAGGAAAGAGACAGAAGGTGAGGGGGCAGACATGATGTGTGTATGGAGTAAAGACATTGGGGTTATTGTAAATTGTAGGCTATCCTGAAGAGATGGGTTTTCAGGTTGCTTTTGAGAGGTTAGTGGAGAGTGACGTGCTGGGGTAATCAGTACTAGAGTATGGTGAGCATGCAGAGGAGAAGTCTTGGAAGATGGTTTTGTGAGGAGGTGGCAAGAGAAGGTCTCTACATAAAAGGGTTTTAATGTGAAGTTATGTCACTTAATGAGTCCACCAACCGCAGTTCATAGACTGGTTAAATTACAGGTTGGCATTGGCTGATTATGCAAGACTTTGTTTTATAAGGTGGTAATGCATAGCTTTAGTGCTGGCTGTTTGTCAGCCTTTCAATGGGTTATTGTAGCTCAACAATTAAGCTAGGTTCACACTTTGTATGTTTGTAGCAGGAGTGAAGCCTACACTGAAAAAGTATGACAAGGCTTGTACTGCTGTGTTATGCGTTCATTCCTGGTTTTGGCTTACAAATACTGCTGCAAAATGCACATTAATAAACAGTGTGATCCCAGCCTAACTGGTTAAAGCTGAAGATAGTTCATAGGAGTTGTGATTTATATACATGTAGCAATACTGTTGCAATCATGTTTATCATCCGGTATATGAAGATAGCAAGTGTTAGGCCATGTCCACACGGCTTAAAATTGGACGTATTTCAGTCCGTAATTACGGCTAGAATACGTCCAAGTCATTACGGTAATCCTTAGTTCTTATAGAGAACTATGGATTACGTCTCCTCTCCCTGCTCGGCGAATACGCCGAGGGGGGAGATAAGTGACATGTGAATTACCAGCGGCGTATACGCGCCGCTGGTAATGCAAGTCTATGGGCTGGCGAGGTGCCGGTCCCCCGCTCCGGCCATACGGCGTAATTACGCCCTGCAAATGCACCGTGTGAACCTAGCCTTAAGCAGTAGATGGAAAGCCATAGAGGTAAGTGACCACCTTTTGGCTGTACACAAAAAAATCCCACGCTTGCCAGATAATTTTGGCTACATTGATGTAACAATAAATGTTTGGTCTCCTGCTCAATCTTGATTGAACATTAATGTTTTTGTTTCCAAGAGCAAAAGTGGGTACAGTCACATCCTAAAAAGTACAGAGAAATAGTTAGATCCCACACAAGGCTCATTAGTGCTTGAAAAGTAAAGTCTTCTCTTGTGCATAACATTGTTAGAGGAATGCAGCGTTCTTTGTAAAGTTTTCAAACTAAAAGTAGGGATGTAACATCCAACTTTTGTACTGAATTCGAGGAAAAATACAGCAGAACCCTGGTCTGGATTTGGAAGTCAAAACTAGATTTAAAACCAGTCTCCCCACTGCACTTAATGTGTGCGTAACATTCCTGGTTTGGTCGATAAGTAGTTGTGAGACATGGGCTTCATTCATGCTTTACTATGGGGGGGCAGCATTTTTCAGCTAAAATTTGATATATATATATATATATAATTATGTGTGTGTTTAAAACGAGATGAAAAAACAATCTGCTAAAGAATAATGAACAATGGCAGGAGTGACTGAGCTAAAAGCTGCATAGATCCCAAGGTGCTCCTTGTTCATGCCTGAAGGCACTAGGGCCGGTAAACACGACATGCGGTTCTAGTAAGAATTGAGTGTTCGTAGGTGCTGAGCCATTTTCTATGGAACAAAAAGTCAAGTTTTACAGCCATCTAGAAGCTGGCATGACCTACACAAGCAAGAGGAGGATTGCCATCTTCCTTCCCCCCTCCTCTCCCACCTTTTTGAGTTTTGTTAAACTATATGAATGTTGGAGCTGGAACAGTTAGGGTATGTTTACACAGCATTAGATCAGTTTTTAGATCCGTGCTTTGGACCCTAAAAGGACCAAACCACGCATTAACAATGTGCAGGGTGATTTTACCGTCGGTGTTCAGGCGAGTGATCGCCAATACACGTTTTACATGCGTCTTTCTGATCCGTTCAAAGAATTGTCATGTCAATTCTTGATTAAAACTATAGGGTGCATTCCTGCTGCAACCAAAACTCGTATATTAGTCACCTTAATGGAGATTCTTCTCAAATCTTACGGTTACCTTATATATGTCGTCATGAACAGGGTTCTCCCTATACCCTTATTTTCATAGACCATACAAATATAACATGCCTCATACTCTAATAAGCATTGATCAAAGCTTTTTTTTCTTATTCCTTTTCATAACATTCACACAACATATACAAAAAGATAATGAGGTGACCTTTCCTAATGTGTATCCTGATACAAAATACCAAATAGTCATTTGGGGCAGAATGACCAACAGGCGTGTGGAGCTGTGAACGATCTGTTCGCTATGCAAAAGTTTGCAAGCTGAAAAATGACTATTTGGTGTTTCGGATCCGGATACACATAAGGAAAGAAGGTTATCTTTTCTATCTATTTGTATATGTTATGTGAATGTTATGAAAAGTAATTGAAGCATTAAAAGGATTAAGAAAAAAAGCTTTGAACAATGCTTATTGGAGTATGAGGCATGTTATAATTATATGGCACCAAAACGCACCTGCATGTTGGATGTGATTGACGCAGCTCTTTTGCATGCGGTTTTCAGATCCATAACGGTTCCAACACACCGTGTGAACGTGCCCTTAGAAAAAAGTGGTGGGAAAAAGGCAGACTGACCCCTCCCACCCTTTTCTAAAGACTACCTTTTAGATGATTGTAATGAGGCCTGTGGATTACACAAGTACTCTATTTTTCCTACTGCTAGATTCAAATATAGGATTCCAAGAGCTTTAGATAGAAAATCGGAGGAATTTTTCATACGAATTCAAACCTCCCTGCAGTGTAAGAAGAGGTTTGTGTAACCTAAAATGTCATGGGGGGCAAAGGATGGGGTGCAAAGTTTTAGTAGCCAATGTGCTGGCCTGGTTGCGGATGTATTTGAACCTGAAAGTTTTAACGGCCCTTTTTTCACGCTTATTTTGGGGCAGATTTCGTGTTGACAACTCGCCTAAACAAGTGTCGAAAATGCATGTAGAAAACTTCCCATAGACTGCTATGTAAAATCGCCATATAAATGACACAGTTCTTGAGCATTTTTTTCAATGTCAATTCTTAGAGGCGTTTGCATGCCAACAATTACTAAAGTATAGGAGGCCGAAGTCTGCCTTGAGTAGTCCAGGTTTGTTTCCTCGTTGAAATTCTGCACTTACAAACCGCGGTTTGTAGCAGCAGCATCTCAAGTTTCTTGATTTTGTTCATTTAAGAAATGCAACATTATGTTGGCCCTCCATTCAAGTTTTCAGGGGCGTAACTAGAGTTCAGAGCACCCCATAGCAAAATGAGATGGGGCTTCACCACCTAATGATGATAAACAGCAGCATAAGTAGCAATGAGATATAAATAATAGTGTTATATATCAGGGAATTAAATAGTAGGGCTAAATAGCAGGAAACCACCAACTACTTTCTCCCTTCAAAAAGAATCAATATTCTTACACTTGAGTGGGCTTCCTCAACCTCTATACCCCATAGCATTCACTATGGCTATAGTTATACCCATGCAATTTTCTATATGTTCCTGTATTGTCCACATAATGTAATTGGTTCATCCACTTGGTTATTGGTTAGTTCTATAGATCCTTGTTATTGCAGAAACTATTTAATCAAAAGCAGAAACAATGACAATAGGCCGTATGCATGAAAACTGCTCATCAGTAAGATTGTCTTTGTTGCCCTTAGCAACCAATCAGAGCTCGGCTTTCATTTTTCTAGGGCACTATTTGAAATGAAATTTGCGCTTTAATTGGTTGCTTCAGCCACCAAAGATGTTTTTACTGCTAGACAGTTTTTGAAAGTAAGGCCTAATATTTGTAAATGGCAAAAAGAAAAACAATGACTGGTAGAAAATAAGGTCTAAGGATATGTTCACACGGCGTTTTTAGATCCACGTTGGATCCGATAAGCGCATCCAAAAGCGCAGTGTCTTTCGGATCTAAAAGATCCAACACATACCCAAACACGCAGCTGCGTGTTGGATGCAGCAGGAGCGCACCCTATCATTTTAAATGGGGCTCCTGCTGCGTCTTTCGGAACAAGAATTTACACGTCAGTTCTTTGAACGGATCCGAAAGACGCAGTGAGACACGCATCGCCGATCACTCGTGTGAATGCCAATGCGTGTCTCGTATTAAAAGCAATGTAAAAGCACATTGCTATTTGTTAGCTGCATGTTTGGGTCCGTTTGGGAACCGACAGATGGATCCAAATACGCAGCTAAAAAGCATATGTTACACGGACGAAAAGTACGTGTGAACATACCCTAAACTGCTTAACTGCAGCTTTTTGAAAGCAGTGCACTTGAAATGCATCTGCAATGCTACCACGTTGTGTGGCATCAGACTTTTAGGGCTTGTTCACATGGCGTTTTCACTCCGTGTTACAAGTGCTTTTTAGATCCGTCTCGGGGACCGACAGGACGGACCCAGAGATGGATCTAAGCAATTAGCAGTGAGATTATCATTGCGGGCTATGAGGAAGACGCAGCGGCGTTCACATGAGAGATCGCCGCTGCGTGTTTCCATAGCGCAGCTCGGGTCCGTCTTTGAAAGAAATGACATGCATCTTTTAAAGACGGACCCGAGCTGCGCTATGGAAACACGCAGCAGTGATCTCTCATGTGAACGCCGCTGCGTGTCCCCCTCATAGTCCGCAGTGATAATCTCACTGCTTATTGTTCAGATCTGTCTCTGGGTCCGTCCTATCAGTCCCCGAGACGGATCTAAAAAGCGCTTGTAACACGGAGTGAAAACGCCATGTGAACAAGCCCTTAGGGTTCTATGTTGCAATTCCAGTCATTAAACCTTCAATCTGGTTGGTAAACTCGGCTGTAATAAAGTTTTCAAAAATGCTCCTATAACGCACATGTAACAAGTTATCAGGTGATCAAGGTATTTTATGACATAATCCATACAGAACATAGATCTTACAGTTAATTTGGAAAGTATTTTCAACTATTACAACAAGTGGTGAACAGTAAAGCATATGAAATTGTAAATCTTGCTAAAAAAACACATTTTAGTGGGTCAGGGAGAGGGTGACATAGAAAAAAACAAATAAAGACTGCTTCACATGAGGCTCCATTCCAGCATAGTGTTTTGGTACCAGGATGTCTACCGCTAATGTCATGATCATTGGGATGTAACCTGCAGCCAATCACAGGCCTCAGCAATTACATGCTGTTCGAACAGGAAGAGACTGCTAAAGCCCACGAAAGAGTGCAGTGTTATGTGAATGTGATGTCACTGGCTGGAAGCAGCGGGAGAATGGAACTGGCTGGAGGGATATCTATATATATATATATATATATATATATATATATATATATATATATATATATATATATATATATAATTTCCCTTTAAGCATTCATGAAGTCATCCAAACAGTGTACTTGTTAACTACAATATCTAAGTAGCAAACCAAGTGATATAATTGCAATGCAACAGAATTAGTTTGTGCTAAGAAGAAACCGAAGACAATGGGGGCTGGATCTTAATTTGTCCATACACCTTCAGTAGTTGCCACTATTCATTCTGATCCACACAACAGACACATGTTTTCAATAGAGGGAGCCACTGCTCGACGCCTGTGCCTCAAGTGAAAATAAAACCATCAGGTCCCTAAACACAGTTGGCTGGAATAGGTGTACTTCAGTAATTCTATGGGGCTTTTTACCCCCCCAAACCATCTATGTTAGTCTGGCTGCTACAGTTAAATGCTGTTTTCTACGTAGTCTCCTTTATATTGATGTGTCCTAGCCCCATCACATCTCTGGTTTAACCTTGCAACATAATGACCTGGTACCTATAGGGACAACACACAACCACTGTGGCTCGTCCCAGCCTGCTACAGTGGTTTTGCTATGGATGGCGGGGCCTGTGAGTAGATGACATGTTCCGGATACAGGAGTATGGAATCCATTCACAGGCCGCCACTCTCATGTGCCATGCTTGGAACATCATTGCAGCAGTCTTTCTTTTTATGTCTACCCCCAGAAATCAGAAGGAACTAGTTCTTACAGTGCTAGTGCAAGTAGTCATAAATTCAATGTTCCTTGGGAAAATTATGCAAATTGGCTTATCTTATCTGCCCACTGTAGGACTATATGATCCATAGACCGCTCTTACCTCAGCAGTGCTCACTGGTAACCTAAAATATCAAAGGTTATTTTAGTGAATGATGCTCAAGCCGCTCCTGTGTGTTTGGATAGGAGCCGGGAAGTCAAGAGGAGCAGATCTCGTGGAGTTGTGGGGACATGTAGGTAAATATCACTTTTTTTTTTATATATATAACCTCTTTATTTGTAGCACAATATGCAAACTTTGTATCATCAGACAGGATCCCCCCACTTTAAAATCACTTAATATTTAAACATACTATCTAAACTGTATATGAAATTCCTATTTAAAGTGAAGTTCACGTCTGACATTTATGGCCCCTAAAAGGATTGGTTTAAAAATCAAGAACAGGTTACGCTTGCATGTTATTCTCTATTCTATTCAATGGAAGTTTCAAGTTCAGCTGTACACACCGCTCACTTGTCCCTTAGAACAGAATGGAGAGTCTTGGGAAAGTATGATCGGCTCTCCATTCTGAGCTGAAACTTTAAGGGGCTCATTCCCAAGATCGGTGCATGTTTGGCATATCCTGTCGATTTTCTGTTAGTCTATGGTGGGAATACCCCTTTAACATTAGGTAGTCAGGTAAGACTGTCATATGGAGCCCTCTTGACAGAAATGGTGGTGGATTTGCAGTTGTGTGACCTGTTTGTGGGCAAGTTCCCACGCTCGCTTAAAATGTGCAGGTTCCCACTACACGTGGTTATTGTATGCTTGCAGCTAAAGACTATGAGAAAGTAAGACCTTTGCCTGAGCTTTAAGACTCCAGACCAAGTGAGAGTTCCTGGCACAGGAGACCTGACCTGTGTGTGAGAGAGCAGCTGGAGTGACAGCTACTAGGCCGTAGTGCAGAAGAGTAACTTCAGTAGTGAGTAGAACTTGTGTAAATGCAGAGCCTAGTGATCTGGAGTGTCAAGACAACGTGCCCTTGACTCCATGGCCTGGAGGTAGAGACTATAACCCAGATGTATGAAAGTGTTGGTGTCTAAACTGGTATGCAGTGCTGTGACCGTGTAGAGCAGGGGTGTCAAACTGCGGCCCTCCAGCTGTTGGGAAACTACAACTCCCATCATGCATTTGTATAATCTATAACGGCATGATGGGAGTTGTAGTTTCCCAACAGCTGGAGGGCCGCAGTTTGACACCCGTGGTGTAGAGTACATGCTTATGTTTGTAAGGCTATGTCTACACAGCACAGAAATATTGTCAGATTTTTGGCGGTTTCATTATTTTGAGACCGCTGAGAATGCGACGGTACATTATGCTGCATAGACTACAATGAAAAACCTGTGCTGTATAGACTGTATTGACCCCACTTTCACTTTTTGTAGTAGGTAGGATACGACTAGCAGGAATGGCGCAACTTATACTTTGTGTAGTAGGCAGGATCAATGTTGGACTGGAACTACAAAGCCACCCTGCCACAAAGTCCCCACTATCCCCACATACAATATCCCCCTCAATCTTGTATTGGTCATGCACCTGACCACTTTCTAAAAGAAACAACACCATCAACACAAATTAAGAGATTAAAAGTGGTGTATAGAAACCCCTAATACAATTGCTTTTACAATCAGGGACAAGTGTACGCTACAACTATGCAAACACCAATATAACCTATAATAATGCCGTATAGTGACATAGTGGTCAGATTCCAGTTAGGGTTGCCATCACTTGACTATGAATACAGCACTGATCCAACACAGAAGCAAAATAAACATCGACATCCAGGGACTCAAAGATGACGTCTTCTCTTTCGTTTTTCCTCAGTCTGGTCCAGACCTTCATAACAACTTCTCCCAGCCACAATTTGTCTCCATAGAATTTACCATACAATCATCTTACAGTCCTCACTTTTCCCCAAATGGCTATGGGGCTCCTATGTGTGCATATCGTAGGTAGGAATACCCCCAAATTAGGTAAGTGAACCCCAATTTGGTTGGTATATCGGCCCCCCATAAAGTAGTTGAGTAGGTATATACCGTGTTTTTCCAAAAATAAGCCCTCCCCCAAAAATAAGGCCTAGTTAGTCAACGCCTCCTGAGTGATGTCCACTGGTGCCCGCCTCCTGGGCAGTGCTGTTCCTGAGCCCCACTCACCCCGATAAACTGCCTGTTAGGCCAAGTTCACACGGCATAATTACGCCGAGACTTCGGGAGCTCGCGCCGACTCCCGGGGGGGAGGGGGCGGCAGCCCACCAGCCCCATAGACATTCATTACTAGCGGCGCGTATTTGCCGCTAGTAATTGACATGTCCCTTATCTCCCCCCGCGGCGTCTTTGTACATCCGGAGGGCCGAGAGGTGGCGTAATCCATAGTTCTCTATGAGAACTGGGATTACTGAATGTATTGGGACGTAGTTTGCCCCGTATGAGCTGCAGTTTGCACGAGAATTACGGGCCGAAAATATGTCCCAATTTTATGCCGTTCGTGAATTATAGCTTATACTGGAGGTTTTGTGGAAATACTCTCAGTGTTGTAGGTTTGGACATGAGATGTATGTCCTGTCACATGACTGAGCAGGTCCTTCAGCCCAAGGCCATACAGATTGTAATGTGTAAGTGAAAATTCATTGTATATACACTTCACCACACAATCCTTATCCCCTGATGCCACACTTTCAAGATAAGGCCACTGAAAGAATGCACACAACTCAGTTTTTTATATTTTTGTATACTTAATTTTTTTAAATTTTCAATACAAAAACATACAATAACTGTCCAGATAGTGAGATACCACATTGTTACACAAAAAAATAATATAAGGCATCATTTAGTACAAATAAGAACAAAGTTACTTATCCAATTTGAAAGTTACAATATAGCACTAATGTATACTTTGGCATCATAATAATAAGGGGGTTGAAGCAAAAGACGGCTCCATCTTCATAAAGAAGAAAACTAAAATTAATTTAAAAGTAAACCCCCCTCCAAAAAAAACCCAAAAAACTACACAAAACAGTGGTACAATTTACGCAGTTTTTCTTATTAAGAGACATAATCACATACTCCTTGTAATCAAGTTAGGTCTGGATAAATAGGTGAAATACAAATACTGTGTGGGTGCAATAGCCTGCGGGATCGTCATACGGCCACGTCCCACAAACCAGAGGAGTGTTATTAGAGGCACAAATTCACACCAAAACCTCTGAGACTCATTTACCCAGGGAGTTCCAGTGCGTGGGTGTCTGGATATGGCTGATGGTAATAGCTCCTATGTTTTGGGATACTCGGACATCAAAGCCCCTAGAGTGCCCGCTCAGTCGAGAGGTGAGATTACCAGGAGGGAGTAACAAAAGGCTTGCATGAATCTCCTTGTTCTTGGGGGTGTAAAAGTACCTATAAACTTCCTGCCATTTTTGATAAATTTAGAACGCATTGGGTTTCATTAGTCCTGATGTTGTCGATTCTATCCTATTTTCGTGATGATGTTTGACTCCACTGGTTCACTTAACTCTATGTTGCGGACAGTTGGTTCCATCCATTTGGCCAGGAAGCTATATTTTAGACGCTAATAAAAAAATTATGCAGATTTGGGTCGGTTCCTAAATGTTGTGAGTCTAAATATGGAACAGGGAGCTGTGTTGGGCTCTAAAGTTTAAAGACCCGAAGCTTATGATTCAGAGTTTGTATGACTGTCTCCAGAACTTCATGGTTTTAACACTCTTCCATATACTATGGACAAATTTACGTGCGGGGTAAGAGTGCCCAACTAATGGGTACAGGACGTCAAACGGTCTGGAACAAGCTGGTAGGGGGGGATTATTAAAGCCGTAAATTGCGGAATGGGCAATTCTAAAGAACGTGTCCTCCAAGCTTCTCATTATAACTTTTTTCTTATGGATCTTCAGCCATCCTTGGTGGATTGTCATCAGAGGATCTGGGTTTGGATATACCTTCTCCAACTTAGCTATAATCCTGAAGGCCCTGTCTTCTGAACCCTCGAAGACCAGCATACTAGCGCATTGATAGAGAAGTGGTCTGTTGAAAAAGTAGCAGCCAATGACAGTATCAAAAGCATTCAATTTTGAAAATGAGACGGGCCTCTTGTCCTTATACTTCTATTAAAAACTCACTAATTTGGGAGTAAGCCTAATATGCGATGGTGGCAAGGAATATTTTTCGATGATAATTCTGAGACGAGAGTAAATCCGTTGGGGGAAGGCGTGTATTATAGAGCAGGGAAATAGTTAATAATCCCCTTACTCCTCCAGAACTTTAAATTGGGGGTTATCAAGGCCAGGTTTTGCAATTAGGGGTCGTCCATAGATAGGATGGTATTAATGGTTGGTAGGGGCAGAGAGACAAGGTTCTACTGGGCATTCCAGGCTCCGATCTTGTCCCTCACAATGAGGCTCTGTTTGCACCTTAGAGAAGAGCAGATATTTGGTAATGGAGAAGGCCTGGAAGCGTCCACGGGTGACCAGTTCGCCGACCCGCAGTAGAGAGATTGGATATTCTGGATGGACTGTTTAATCACGATCCGTGAGCAGGAGGCTGGCTAGATTATACAACCTCAGCTTCGGCAAATTCAGCCCCCCCTATCCCTTGGGTGGATCAGTTTAGCTTAGGGTACCGGAGGGCGTTTTTTTTCATTGGGAAAGAAGTGACAAACGAGTTTAATAATATTAATGTTGGTGCGTCATCTTTTTGTCTAAGCAATAAGGGGGATTTGTTTGTAAAAAATATAGTATTTTGGGGAACGTTCATCTCTTGAGACTATGAGCCCTAAGCAAGGGAACGGAAGATGCCATCATCGTTTTCATGTTCCTTACCAATTTTGAGGATACGAGGGGGGTAATTGAGGTGATAAATGGTATCGGGACTTACAGATATTTATTCCCAGATATTGATGGAGGCACCCACAGGGTTTTATTGTAATTGACTCAAAGGCAGATGTGAGGAGGTGAAGGAGCAGGGGAGAGAGCCAACAATTCTGACTTTAGAAACTTATCTTGAAGACCGAGAAAAGCCAAACTCATGTAACAGTTCTTCAGCTAGCGGAACCTCCACCAGTGGGTTCAGATAGATAAATCAGAGTTCATCAGCGGATTGAACCGATATTAATGCCAGTAGATTTGGGATTAACGGCCAGGGCTCTGGATGCAGCTCTTGGCCTAATTTAACAGTAGGGTGGGGATAATGGGATCTAGTGAGTGACCTCTCCCCCAAAATGAATGCCCTTGTTAGATTACCCTGGGGGTATAGATCTGGGAGCGGGGTATGGTATATAGCTGGACGATATGAGAACGGAAGGCATCCTGGAATTCGAATACGTCCATCACTGCATACCAGCTACCATCTCCCAGCTGGACCTGTCGATTGCTTTTTCCTGCATCAATGCGGAAGGAATGATGGAGAGGGATGAAGCCTGGAGTACATTTGATCTCATCCAGAACAGATACATGACTTTTACGAATATTCTTGAGAGGGCCTGCCTCTGTGCACCTTAAACGGAATCCGTACTGTTGAGGCCCTAATGAGACAGGGAAGAAGAGTGGCCAGCTGCCCCCTGTCTGCCAAAACACCTTAAGAAATAATTTTTATTAATGTCAAACATTTATTAATGAATTGGAGCTCGGTACGAGGTGGGGAGATACACAGGTTCCTTTCCTGGCTTCGGTTAAATCTTTTATATAACGCCGTGGTGTCATATGTTGCGGTAGGGCAAGTGTTATTAGTCGGAATTGATTGGAGAGGTGGTTAGAAGGGGTGTGGACTTCAGGATATTAAGAAATCTTGTTAAGGACTTTCCTGAGAAGCATCGGGCGGGGCTTTATTATTACCCTTAGTTCTTACTAACCTAGAGATTTCTTCATTTGGACGAGTTGGTTAAAGATAGTCCTATATGCCTCAGAAAAGGGAGGGGAGAGTCGAGGGACGACGGCCTAAGCAAGTCTGAGGGGTCCCTGTCATCGGAGGTTTCTAGGTATTATAAATGGTAATGTAGAATCTCGGCGTAGGACATTTGTATTGAGCGTGTAGGGGCCCCCCCCAGATACTGCATATTCAACGCAGGAGTCCTTAATGCATAGTTATGGAACTAGAGTTAATCCCCTTAGCATAAAATGGCTATAAAAGCCGCCCCCGCTTTGTTCCCAAATCTGAATAAATTTAGAATGACATCGGGACGCCGGGACTCTCTCTGTACTCAGCCATGCGCTCATACTCTTTTTTTTAGGTTTTGATATTGGAGTTATGGCTGCAGGAGTTGGGTTGAGATAGAGAAAAATCAAGTGTAAGTTTAGCCGCTCAGCTTCCTCACTCAACATCTAATTTGTTATGCAACCACTTCCAGAGGCGTGTTAGTGTAGGGCAATCATAGTGGCCTCTATGAAAACGTTTAGCTGTCTCCCAAAGTAAGACTGCTTCCATCTATCCTCCGAGTTGTCTTGTAAAAATTGCTGCCACCACCTCGGAGGATATTAGCAAAGTTCCTCGTCCCAAACAGGTTAAGTCGGGAATCTACTGTCGGTGATCTGTACCCTTGGGAGCAGCGTCTGTCAGTTTGAGGCAAGAGGGGCATGATCTGAATACTAAATCCCTAATAATCTCAGAGATCCACACTTTGCATGGCTTGGGGAGAGCAGTTGAATTTATATCAATTCGGGGATCATGAATTGGTGAGGATTGGGCGATAAAAAAAAGGAATAGTCCCTTCCATCAGGATGAAGGTGGACTCTCTCACGTATCAACCAACATGAGAGTTCTGAGATAAAATTAGCCAAAATGTGGGGGGTCATGGGATAGCGGAAAAACCGGGGGGAGAGATACCATGGACAGATTTTTATCTTCTGGGTTTTTATACCACCGTGTTTTATCAATCCTCCACAAATTTTAGAGGTACAGGGTCAATAGAAATGGTCTGTCTAGGTTTTATAGAAAAGACCTTGGTTGGCATGAGGACCGTAGATATTAAGATATGAAATAACTTCCTGAGACTTTGCAAGGATTAATTGAATCCTGCGGCCCTCCTATCTGCTTGGAGCCTACAGAGGAATAAGAGAGATTTTTATGGATTTGAAGATAATCTACACCTTTTTTCCTTTTATGGTTGGAGCGAGCCCAGGACGACGCCCACCCAAGGCGGCTTAAGCCTGCTGAAAATCTCCCTCTACAAGTGAGTTTCCAGAAAGGGGGCGAATGTCTTGTTTTTATTTTTTTTTGAGTTGACGTAGACTCTCATAATTCTCTTAGGAAGGAGGACGCAGTCCCTTTACATTCCATGATGTAACTTGCTTAAAGACTATGTAACAATGTATTTTAGCTCAGATGTGAATGAAGGAAATGGACTCCAACCCAGGAGAGAAGGACCGCTGGACACATCCCAAGCATTGCATCCAGTCCTACTAATCAAGTTAACGGGACAAAAAAACCAGATGGTACAAAGAAACAGACAGAAAAAAAACACAAGGAGCACCATTTTGGCGGGAAACCAAAAAACCAACATTACGCCATTGCCAAGTAGCTAATTGGATTCCTTTCTTCAATCATGTAGAGGATTAGTACAAGTAAGGCAATTAGTGCAATTGACCCCATCGGGACCATAATGCTTAAGGGATTTTGTGTGGGAAAGGCTTATAGAGGTAGTCGAATATTTAATTAATTTCATAAAAAAAAATCTAATAATAGACATATAATAATGTTTAGGACTGTAACAACAAGTTCTCCTGTGGAGTAAGCAGGACTCATCCAAAAGAGAAAAAAAAAACTTGAGCAATAGGACAAGTTAACATTGGGGGAGCATGCCCTATGATAAGGATTCAGGTTGCAGTGAATGTTCTGGTTCCTGAGGGTCCTGACGCAAGCAGAATGGAAGCGTTGTTCCTTAGGTGATAACATCTCCAGAGGAGGTGATTTAGGCGTGTGAAGTCTCTGACCAGGTCTTGGAGCTTGCTCTTTTTTAGCGTAGATCAGGGGACTGAGGCCCCACTTATCCTCCGCTGTAGATTTAAGAAGGTGTCTCAGAGTCTTTGAAGCTTCCTCTGGGGGGATGTGAAGCTGCAGGGATCAATCTAGGGGATAGAACTCGCAGAGTAGGCGGGTTAGGTCAGAGGGCGAAACTTAATGTGTTGGCGGTTTGAGGACGAGCCTGTGATGAGAAAGCTCGACGTCGCTTGGCCATTCACAGGAAATCTCCAAATATAGATTCTTATGTCCTTTATTCTCCAGTGGCTGCATTGAGATTTTTAAAGGCTCGGAAGTTGTGACTTTGTCATTAATTCCATAGTATTTGACCAATCACTGGACGTGGGCGTATCTTAAGTGGATGGGGGCAGTTGTGGGGTCTGCTTGGCTTGAGGAAGTCACGGGAATCGCATGGTCTGGGCAGTATCTCTTGGGCTCTCTTCCACTCTGCAAGGTTTGGGGCACCACTCTTTAATATGTTAGGGCAGTAGTCACCTCACACAAGGAATGTAGATACTAAACTTATCTCTTGCTGCCACCGGACTCTGGATACCGATCAGTCGCAGGTTGTTTCTTCGAGGGACCTGGTTCTCCAAGTCGTCCACTTTATATGTGAGCGCTGGTTGTCAGAGGCGTTGGGCCAGGGAGCGGTTGGTGGAGTCCTGCCTTGTTCTCCAGCTTCTTGAGGCGCTGTTACGTGGTCATCGGTGCTCGCTGAGCTGCTTGTTGATATCGTTCTGGATTTTGACAAACATGGCTGTGGACTGTGCGAGAGACCGTCACTGCCAAGGTCTATGGATATCTGGAGCATCTTTGGGCCACCCAAGGGCCAACTTTTATTATTTGTTCCACCATGGAGTCATCATTTGAGCCTCATCGCAGCCTTCAGTGTTATCAGAGGAGGTTGTAGTAGTGGCGGAGGGTTGGATAGGAGAGAGTGGTGGTGTTGGGCTCAGTGATTTATGTACAGTCTCAATATTACTTGTCATTCGCTGTTACTGGCAGTGTGGTGATAATGAGCTCAATTTTGCGCCCTTTTGGTCTTATTTCGCTTGGTTTTTGCCCATTGTTTGGCGAAGCTGGGGTCCATCCGAGGAATGGAGCATAGATGAAGATTCGAAAACTATGGCAAACTGCCAGGTGTGGTAAGTACACCTTTTCTCAGCCAACCCACTAGATGTCTGCACAGCTTAAATTGAAGGATCTGAGCTGTGTTATGTGAAAGATGAAGGCGATGGACAGTCAGTGGATGTCAGAGGAGCATGAGGGGGAGAATCGGAGATGGTGGAAGTTCTGATGAGCAGCAGGTGTGAGCCCAGGTGGAGGCAGCAGTCCAGTTAGGGTTAGATATGTATATAAAGAGCTCCTCTCCTTCGTAGTGTTATGGTGCGGACACAGGGGCTGTCAGCAGGCTGTGACAGCTGTGATAGACAGTCCCTGGGCTGTAGCGGGGGGAGGGGGGGGGGCAGGTGAGAGCCGCCGCGCCTGCAGTCACTTCCCTTGCTCTCAGCAGTGGTGGGAGGGTGTGGGGAGGTCGGCTGTACCTGGAGACGATGATCCTTAAGTAGATAACCGGGCTGCAGCACTTGTTGTGGAGAGGAGATCAATACCAGGAGCTGCCGACAAGCATGAGTGCTTTATCTCTCAGCTCCCAGGCGCACAGGTCGTGCTCCTTCACAAACCTTGCAGTGTCGGGCCGGGAAAGGCCAAGTATGTCTTCACTTTTCTGCAGGTCTCCAGGCTGCTCTCTCAATAGCTCTTCTCCGCAGACAGCGTCAGAGGAGCCTGAATTAAACTGTGAAACTCTTTGGTATGTCCCCTGCGATGTGCGACTATTTGAAGCGATATGTAGCTGGGTTAGAGGTCCCGATGTTGAGGTGCTCCTGACCTGTGTGCTCTTACATGC
The DNA here is from genome assembly GCA_025379985.1 of Phyllomedusa bahiana. Classification (NCBI taxonomy): domain Eukaryota; kingdom Metazoa; phylum Chordata; class Amphibia; order Anura; family Hylidae; genus Phyllomedusa; species Phyllomedusa bahiana. The sequence continues at coordinate 36,157 of JAODAL010024960.1, forward strand.
TGGCAGGAACCGGGAATAAGGTCCCACAACTCCCATGAGTTTTTGGTATTAGTTATGTACTGGGTTATATTATATATATATATTTATAAACAGTTCGTGTCAAATGATTTACATTACCTGGCAGAATTTTTGTTTTCTTGGCCTTTTTTCAGAGAATATGAATGATAACACAAAATCTTTTTTTCCACTCATGGTTAGCGGTTGGGTAAAGCCATTTACCATTTATAGTCAAACCACTGTGTTTTCTCTCTTTAAATCATAATGTCAACCAAAAACATCCAAATGACCCTGATCAAAAGTTTACATACCCAGGTGAATTTGAACTAATAACATGCACAGAAGTTAACACAAAAGAGTTTGAATGGCTACTAAAGATCCTCACCTGTGACCTGTTTGCTTGTAATCAGTGTGTGAGCATAAAAGCTGAGGGAGTTTCTGGGATCCAGACAGACTCTTGCATCTTTCATCCACCCACTGAAGTTTCTGGATTGTGAATCATGGGGAAAGCAAAAGAAGCTATGGGAAAAGGTACTTTAACTGTATAAAACAGGAAAAGGATACAAAAAATATCCAAGGAAATGATAATGTCAGTCAGCAGTGTTCAAACAGTGATTAACAAATGGAAAATCAGGGGCTCTGCAAGAACCAAACCACGGTCAAGTAGACCAACAAAAATTTCGGCCACAACTGCCAAGAAAATTGTTCGGGGGCAAAGAAAAACCCACGAATAACATCAGCTGAAATACAGGACTCTCTGAAAAATAACGGTGTGGCTGTTTCTAGAGGCACAATAAGGAGGCAAAATGGGCTGCATGGTCGAGTCACCAGAACAAAGCAATTATTACACAAATGCCACAAAGTATCTCGCCTACAATATGCCAATATGCCTACAATAGCACCAAGACAAGCCTCAAAACTTCTGGAGCAAGGTAATTTGGAATGATGAGACCAGGGCCGGGACGACAGGTAGGCCAAGGTAGGCGACCGCCTAGGGCGCCTACCTCAGCCTATCCCTAAGGGGCGCCGTCAGGGCCCGACCCTCGCCGGGCTCCAGGCCGCTGCCGTGGGCCTGAAGCGCCGGCGGTCTCTGTGACCGCTTCTGCGGAGCAGAGAGCAAGCGCTCCCTGCTCCACAGACAGTGTCGGGCCCGCTCCCCGGAGGATCGCTGGATCCTCCGGTAAGCTGCAGGGCCGACACAGCGGGCCCCCGGGTCCTCATAGCGCTGAGGACGCGGCGCGGCCCCGTGTGCCTCAGCCCGCAGCGTCGCAATGACGTGATGTCATCGCGACGCTGCCTCTCCTCGGGCGCACAGCACGTCACAGGTCGTGCGCCCGAGGAGCTGCCGGAGGAGCGCGGGACTGAAGAGGACAGAAGAGGAGCGCGCGCCCGGGAATTGGGTAAGTATTAATGTTGTTGTTTTTAAGTGCCTGCCTGTGGCCCCCTATATCCTGCCTGCGGCCCCCATAATGCCTGCCTGCGGCCCCCATAATGCCTTTCTGCGGACCCCTATAATGCCTGCCTGCGGCCCCCATAATGCCTGCCTGCGGCCACGTATAATGCCTGCCTGTGGCCCCCTATATTCTGCCTGTGGCCCCCATACGCCTGCCTGTGGCCCCCTATATCCTGCCTGTGGCCCCTATAATGCCTGCCTGCGGCCCCCTATAATACCTGCCTGCGGCCCCCTATAATACCTGCCTACGGCCCCTTATAATGCCTGCCTGGTGCCCCTATATGCCTGCCTGGTGCCTCCATAAGCCTGCCTGAGCCCCCATACGCCTGTCTGTGGACCCCATACGCCTGCCTGAGCCCCAGTACGGCTGCCTGTGGCCCTTATATGCCTGCCTGTGGCCCCTGTACGCCTGCCTGAGCCTCTGTATGGCTGCCTGTGGCCCTATATGCCTGCCTGTGGCCCCCATACGCCTGACTGGTGCCCCATACGCCTGCCTGAGCCCCTATACGCCTGCCTGTGGCCCCCATACACCTGCCTGAGGTCCCATACGCCTGCCTGAGGTCCCATACGCCTGCCTGTGGCCCCATACGCCTGCCTGTAGCCCCATACGCCTGCCTGAGCCCCTCTACGGTTGCCTGTGGGCCCTATATGCCTGCCTGTGGCCCCCATACGCCAGCCTGGTGCCCCCATACGCCTGCCTGAGCCCCCATTCGCCTGCCTGTGGCCCCCATACGCCTGCCTGTGACCCCCTTATGCCTGCCTAAGCACCCCACCCCTACGCCTGCCTGTGGCCCCATACGCCTGACTGTGGCCCCATACGGCCTGCCTTAGGCCCCATATGCCTGCCTGTGGCCCCATACGCCTGCCTGTGGCCCATACGCCTGCCTGAGCCCCATACGCCTGCCTGTAGCCCCCATTACCCGCCTGCCCATAGCCTCTGAACCCCTAGCTATATATTTGCCCGAGCCCTAGCTATATACCTGCCTGAGTGCCCCTATATTTATATACCTACCTGTCTAAGGGGACAATATCTATATACCTGCCTGACTGAGAGGGATATCTATATACCTGTATGACTAAGGGGACTTATATACCTATAATTAAGGAGTTACTGGAAGTGTGAGGAATCTAAGATATTTGTGTCCAAATCCTCAGGGACGAGTCTTGGCCGGGAGAAATTGGCATGAAGGTGTGAACCGGATGGAGAAGAAAAGGGAAAGTGAACGACGCTGATCAGAAAAGACGTCTCCGGTGAGTCACTAAATGTAACTGCAGTGTAATCACTTATATTTCTGCAGAGCCTACATACAACTAGTATCTACCACTATATGGTCACTGTATGGCGGTGGTATATGTCTTCAGAGCCTGTGTACAGCTGATAGTCACATGTGGGGGTTGCGTTCGGTCAGGGTCTGGCAGAATTATTTGAGCCTTAAGTAGTAATAGTTTTGGGTCTTGGTTTTGTAGGAGTTTTTTAGTAACAACCAATCGTCTGGTAGATTTGCTCCATGTATCGGTGGATTATTTAGTGACTGTTATTTAGGGGTATTGCACTGTCATACGGAGGGGAGCGATTTTGAAAATGCAAATTTGTCAGGGCTGATTTTCATTGTGCAGTGACTGCTGAGGAGATGGACGGGAGCTATGTGGAATGTGCAGAAAATTAGTGACAGGACCTGGCGCAGGGGTGAGAGGAATTAGTGTGTGTGTGTGTGTGGGGGGGGGGGGGTATTTTTTTGAGAGCGAGGGGGGGGGGGGGGGCGCCATTGGCTGTACTCGCGTAGGGCGCCAAAATGCCTTGTCCCGGCCCTGGATGAGACCAAAATCAAACTTTTTGGGCACAACCATTAATGTTACATTTGGAAAGGTATCAACAAGGCCTATGATGAAAGGGACACTATTCCTACTGTAAAGCACAGAGGTGGATCACTGATGTTTTGGGGATGTGTGAGCTACAAAGGCACTTGATAAACTTGGCCAAAGCTGAAGGAAAGATAAGTGCAGCACGTTATCAGCAAATATTGGAGGCAAATTTGCACCCATCAGCCCGGAAGCTATACACACACACACACACATATATATTATATATATATATATATATATATATATATATATATATATATATATATATAATATATATATATATATATATACAGTAAATAACCTGTTAGTCTCAAAAACCATGGGTTGTATGTGTGTTTATATACACGCTGGTACTTGTAGTTCCACAGCAGCTGCCAAGGAACTAAATGTTCCAGCATGCAGTGCCTGCACCCATTGTGTAAAAAAAAAAAAATAAAAAAAAAAAAAAAAAAAGCCCACCCCCAGAAATAAACCATAGCCCTGTTTTTGGAATTGAAAATAAAATAAGACCCTATTTTATTTTTGGAAAAACACGGTAACACCTCCTAGAAGGGAGGTAGAAAGGTAAATAGGCCCCTGATTAGATGGGTATATAGACCCTCCATGAGGTATTGAGGTCTATAAGCCCCCAGTAGGTTGGTATAAAGGCTTCCAGTAGGTAAGTATATAGACCATTCATTAGGTATATAGGTATATAAGCCCCTTGTTGGTTGGTATAGAAGCCCCCCATTAAGTAGGTAAATAGATATAAAGGCTCTCGGTAGATAGGTATATATGCCCCCTGTTGGTAGTTTGATTCATAGGCCCCCCTGTTGGTAGGTATATAGGCCCCCAGTAATTAGGTTTAGAGGCCCCCTGTAGGTCGGTAGAATGGTAGGTATAAAGGCCCTGTGAATGAAGCTATGTACATAGGCCTCTTGGAGGTAGCTAGGTATAGAGCTGGTCCAGACCGTCATGACAACTTTTCCTGGCCACAACTTGTTTCTGCAGAATTTACTATGCAATCATATTACACATACTTTTCCAGCACTTTTGTACTTGTACCCCACCTCTACAAACGCCTCATCCATAGTGCCCCAAATGGTAAGAAAGACCCACTTGTGCCCCAATCAGTAAAAGTATCAAGAGATGGCTATGGGGCTCCTATGTGTGCACCCAGTTTTATGTCCATATAGAGTAGGTGGAAACACCCCCAAATTAGCAAGGCAGATAGATGAAAACCCTTTTGGGTAGGTAGACCATAATTAGGTAGTTAAATCGTCCCCCCATAAAATAGTTGATTAGGTATGTAGGACCTCCCAGAAGGTAGGTAGAAAGTTATATAGGCCCCCAGTAAGTAGGTAGGTATATAGACCATCCATTAGGTATATAGGCACCCAGAAGGTTGGTATAGGGGCCCCCCAGTAGGTAGTTAAGTAGATATGTAGGCCTCCAGTAGGTAGTTAGGGATATATGCCCCCTGTAGTTTGTTCGTTACATAAGCCCCCTATTGGTAGGTATATATGCCCTTGGTAGGTAGGTATAGAAGCCCCATGAAGGTAGGTATAGAGGCCCCCCATATATGTAGATAGAATGGTAGGTATAAAGTCCATGTGAATGGAGGTAGGTATAGAGCCGATCCAGACCGTCAGGACAACTTTTCTCAGCCACAACTTGTTTCTGCAAAATTCACCATACAATCTTACTACATTCCTCACTTTTCCAGCACCTTACTACTCATGCCCCACCTCTACAAACTCCCCACCCACAGTTTCCCAAATGGTAATAAAGACCCCCTTGTGCCCCAAACAGTAAAAGTATCCCCAGATGACTAGCTCATATGTGTGCACCCACTTTTATGTCCATATATAGTAGGGAGGAATGTCACCAAATTAGCAAGGTAGATAGGTAATCAACCTTTTAGGTAGGTAGACCCTAATTAGGTAGGTAAATAGGCCCCATATTTAGGTAGTTACATAGGACCTCCCAGAAGGTAAGTAGAAAGTTATAAAGGCCCCCTATTAGGTAGGTATATAGACGCTCTATTAAGTATGTAGTTATAAAGGCCCCCAGTATGTTGGTATAGAGGCCACCAGTAGGTAGGTAAGTAGATATATAGGCCTCTGGTATGTAGTTAGGGATATATGACCCCTGTAGGTTGTACAGTACATAGGCCCCCTGATGGTAGGTACCTAGGCTTCCTGTAAGTAGGTAGCTATAGAGGCCCCATGTAGGTAGGTATAGAGGCCACTAGTATATAGGTAGAATGGTATGTATAAAGGCCCTGTGAATATAGGTAGGTATATAGGCTCTTGGAGGTAGGTAGGCATAGAGCCCCACTTAAATAAAAAAATAATAATAGCAATACTTACCTTTTCTGGCAGACAACTTGATCTGGGAGCTTGTGAGTGGCATAACATCATCACGCCACCTCAGCAACAGAGGAGGTGTAAAAATATTGCTACATTAAGCGGCCTGTTCTGTTGACTCCTGTAGGCAATAGGCTTGCCTGCGGCACAAAAGGGTAATTGGGGGAGCTGGGAGCTGATGGCCATACTTTTCAACTGTATATGTGTCCTCAGTCCAAGACAGCCCAGAACCTGGTAGCTTACCAGAAATCTGCCCTTTAGGGCAGATTGCCAGTCTGAGCCTGGATAAGATACGGCCAACAGAAAAGGCACCGCTTGTTTCCAGGTAATGGTTCTGGGGCATTGGCAGAAGAGGAGGACCTGACAAAACCACAGTTGACTTGGGATGAAATCTAAAAAAAATGCGACAATAGGAGACTGTGGTATCAGCTGTTGCAGGTGAAAGTAACAAGTCTTTGGTTCACATAGCCACAGTTATGGGAAAAAACTCACATACCTGAATCAAGTGTGACCCTAGCCAAGCCAGGCAAGCTGGAAAAAAGAGCGGAGGTGAATGACCAGCAGCCATGGGACAGGGATAGAGGCAGAATCCTGTGTCAGGTAGGGAAAAGCTAAGGTGTGACAGAGAACTGACTGGAAGTTGCTACAAGCCAAACAATTAAGACATACTAAAATCATAGGAGACTAAGGAGCATTCTGTGTGGTCTGTTATTGTCAACATGTTGGCAGCAAAGGAGACCAGATAAGCGGGATCTATTGTGTGGTTTTATCGTACCAAATGGCTTCATCTGGGCACAAAGTATAGATGAGCAAATCTTTGTTATCAGTTGTCTATAAGATGAAGTAGAATGCCCGGCAATCAGACATGTGCCTGAGGGGTGACCACCCTGCACACCTTGGGTTAACCATGCCACACCTGTCTTACCCGTCTTTCATGCCAAAATAATGCCAGCACAGTATAGCATTAAAGTACAATTGTTGTGGGTCCACTCTGCACCTTGACCTCAGAGGAAGCATACGGAATTCTATAAGTAACGCTATGACTCCACTGCACTGGTTTTTGGATGGATTTTTAAGCGGATTCAGTATTTAGAAACTGCAAAAATATTACTGTAACCAATGCCCCATAGACCTCAATAGAAAATCAGCGCTATAGTCTATACAGCACGGACTTTCCATTGTCGGCTTTCTAAACAGCCGGATTCCAGCGGAATATAGAACATGTTTTATCTCCCAACGGATTCTAGTACAATTTTATGTACTAGAAAATATAAAAACTGTCCACATTTTTTTTGCGTAAACCTGCAGCAAAAACCGCAAATAAAAATATCAGATTTTCAATGGCATTTTAACATTATCGTGTAGACATAGCCTAACAGTCCTTTAAAGGGATTTTCCAGTTTCAGCAAATAATTGTTAATCTTCCTATAAAAAAAAAGTTAGACCACTTTCTAATGTGTTTTTGTAGTAAGTCGCTAAAGGTTTAAAAATCCCTTTGCAGTCATTCAGTTGGAACGCCCTTTTGTTACTACTATTGGATATACATTTGTCCTGGTTATGTAATAGACACACAAGCACTCTACTCAAAACAAGACGGGCTCTGTGCACCATTGTGTTCATGACACGACCAGGACAGATTTTTCTCGACTGAAAGTAAATAATAAAGGTTCCTACTGAATATCACACAGAAAAACACTGATTCAGAAAGTATATGAGAACATTTTAGAATTTTAGACTGTATGTTAATAACCTTTAATTGTGGATATTAAAATTCCCCTTTAAGAGGTCTTTCTTTTTCATCTGTCTTTTTCTTAACAGTGTGACACATCATGAACATTTAGTAATAAATAATGAATACCTAACCTTAATGAGAGACGCTGTAAGTAGTAGAACCCCACTGGGTTGATGGATAGGGTATAGGATATGCTCCCCAACGTGCGTTTCGGGGACGAAAGCGCCCACAGTGCGAAACGCGCGTTTGGGGGGCATTTTCCTATAAACCCCATCCATCAACCAGTGGGGTTCTATACTTAAAAGCGGGCTCTCATTTAAGGTTAGGTATTCATTATTTATTACTAAATGTTCATGATATATAGATGTTTGTATAATATGTTTACACTGCTCTACAAAGTTATCTATACCCATGATTGACCCTAGTGCATTGAGATGGAAGGCAATAGGCTATGCTATTTTATGTAGTTCCATTGTCATCTTTTTACTTGTATTTTATTAATTGTCTTGTACTTTTCAATAAAGTTTGTTAAATTATATTGGTAAAACTTATTTTTGATAGGCGTGTTTTGTTGTTTTGATAGGCGTCTGATGTGTTTTATTGCTGTACAGCGTTTCCTCACAAGGACATTTTTAGAAGGGAGAGAGAGAGATCTCTCGATGAGGACAAATTTAGACACGGGCCCATACAACAGACTCTCACAAAAAACATATATTTTCCCCTATTATAAACTGGAACCTCCAACACAGCTGACAACAGGCCCGGACTGACCATAGGTCAAACCAGGCATATGCCCGGCGGGCCGCTAGGGTCCGGGCCGCAGGGCCGGCCCGGATCGCCCGCCGAAGAGGACGGTGTTCCCCCCCGGCGGCCCGAATGCCGGTCTTGGCGCGCTACAGGGGCCGAAAGTGGTCGCATCAGCGACCGGACCCCTGTGGCAGGGGGCCGACAGGCCCCCCCCCTCGCCACACGGCTGCATGGCCGGGTCACCGACCCAGCCATGCAGCCATCACGGCCGCCGCCTGCACCGCGCGGTGCAAGCAGCGGCCGAGGCTGAACATCTGGGATCTACTGATCCCGTCTGTTCAGCTCCCAGGGGCCGCGGAGCAGGCGCGCGATGTAATGACGTCATCGCGCGCCTGCTCCGCGGCCCCGCTCTCTGCAGTGAGCGGCCACCGGCTCCAGAGTGAAGAGGACGGGACAGCAGGTGTCCGGGTGAGTATTACGTTTTTTTTTTTTTTTTTTTAATCTACTTACTGTCCCTGGCTGCCTATACTGCCCCTGCCCTGGCTATATACTGCCCCTGTGGCAACTGCCCCTGCCCTGCTGCCTATACTGCCCCTGCCCTGGCTATATACTGCCCCTGCCCTGGCTATATACTGCCCCTCCCTGCCTGGCTGCCTATACTGCCCCTGCCCTGGCTGCCTATACTGCCCCTGCCCTGGCTATATACTGCCCCTGCCCTGGCTATATACTGCCCCTGCCCTGCCCTGGCTGCCTATACTGCCCCTGCCCTGGCTATATACTGCCCCTGCCCTGGCTGCCTATACTGCCCCTGCCCTGCCCTGGCTGCCTATACTGCCCCTGCCCTGGCTGCCTATACTGCCCCTGCCCTGGCTGCCTATACTGCCCCTGCCCTGGCTATATACTGCCCCTGCCCTAGCTGCCTATACTGCCCCTGCCCTGGCTATATACTGACCCTGCCCTGGCTATATACTGACCCTGCCCTAGCTGCCTATACTGCCCCTGCCCTGGCTATATACTGACCCTTCCCTGGATTCATATACTGCCCCTGCCCTGGCTATATACTGCCCCTGCCCATATACTGCCCCTGCCCTGCCTGGCTATATACTGCCCCTGCCCTGGCTATATACTGCCCTGCCCCCTCGCCCCTCCTGGCTGCTATACTGCCCCTGCCCTGGCTGCCTATACTGCCCCTGCCTGGCTATATACTGCCCCTGCCCTAGCTGCCTATACTGCCCCTGCCCTGGCTATATACTGCCCCTGCCCTAGCTGCCTATACTGCCCCTGCCCTGGCTATATACTGACCCTGCCCTGGCTGCCTATACTGCCCCTGCCCTGGCTATATACTGCCCCTGCCCTGCCCTGGCTATATACTGCCCCTGCCCTGGCTATATACTGCCCCTGCCCTGGCTGCCTATAATAGCCCTGCCCTGGCTATATACTGCCCCTGCCCTGGCTATATACTGCCCCTGCCCTGGCTGCCTATAATAGCCCTACCCTGGCTATATACTGCCCCTGCCCTGGCTGCCTATAATAGCCCTGCCCTGGCTATATACTGCCCCTGCCCTGGCTGCCTATAATAGCCCTGCCCTGGCTATATACTGCCCCTGCCCTGGCTGCCTATAATAGCCCTGCCCTGGCTATATACTGCCCCTGCCCTGGCTGCCTATAATAGCCCTGCCCTGGCTATATACTGCCCCTGCCCTGGCTATATGATGCCCTGCCCTGGCTGCCTATATCCTGCCCTGGCTGCCTATAATAGCACTGCCTACCTATACACTGCCTTGGCTGCCTATAATAGCCCTGCCTACCTATACACTGCCCTGGCTGCCTATACACTGTCCTGCCTGCCTATATACTGTCCCTGTCTGCCTATAAGTGGCTCTGTCTGCCTGTATACTGGCCCTGTCTGCCTGTATACTGTCCCTGCCTGTATACTGTCCCTGCCTACCTGTATACTGTCCCTGCCTGCCTGCATACTGGCCCTGCCTGCCTAATGGGGGTCTACCTATTTACATGCCACTTATCTGACATTTTTTAATTTCTAATTTTTAGGGTCTAACATACGCTGTTTGGGAATTGATAGAAAGTGCTGGAAGAGAGAGGAGTCTAAGATGTATTTGTTGTAAATTCTACAGGGACGAGTAGTGACCACTAGAAGAAGACATTGCATGCTGTACCGGACAGAGAAAGAAATGGAAGAGAACAACAAGGGAAGACGCCATGGAGGTTTGTGCCAGAAGGAGAAGAAAAGGAGAAGAGAACAACTCCCATCAGAGATGACGTCTCCTGTGAGTCTCTGCTGTCAGGGGTAAGTTTACTTCTGTGTTGAGTCAGTGCTGTATTCATGTGATGGTGACCTGACTACTGGTGATGTGATTGGTTGTAGGTTATGTTGGTGCTTATGTAGTGTCAGTGTGGGCTTGTCCCTGATTGTAAAGCAAGTGCACACCTGACTCTGTGATGAGGGGTTTCTCTGCACCACTGTTTCTCTCTTGCTTGTGTGTAGGGGGCTCTCACACAGAGCGGTTTTGGTGCATTTTTTGATGCGTTTTTTGTGGAGAAATGTTCAGCATTAACTGCTCTGCCTTTCTGCACAAAACCGCACCGAAAACCCATCAAAAATGCACCAAAAACGCTCCGTGTGAAAGCAGCTTTATAGTGTAGTTTATTTTAGACAGTGGCGAGGTGCGAGAACAAGGGACATTTTTTAAGCGGATATTGTATGTGGGCTGCTGGGGGCTTAGTGCCAGGGCTGATTTTTATTCCCAGTCCGGCCCTGGCTGACAACATACATTTAATAGTCAGAAGAATTAAACCAATACCACAATCAGGGGGGTAATTGACAGGCCCCCACAAAAAAAAACATGGACCACCCCTAGTTGATAGGGAACAATAGCCATTACCACAAGCACCATTCATTGGGGAATCTCACCTTACAAGGTCAGGAAATAGGAAAAAAAAAAACACCAACTCATTTTCCTGCGCCCAAGTGTTCCCCGGAATATACAAGTTCTTCAGAAACTACCACAACCATTATCCACAGTGATTACATTTGACTAAAACAAATTAAACATTCCTGCCACGTAACTTCTGCATTATTTTCATTTGCACCAGATTTTAGCACTAACAAGTGCTATCACAAACATTGTGCACAAGAAAATTCTTTTTGCTCCTACAATATAAACAGAAAGTGGGTTACATTGCCCACCCAGATATTCATAGGGAAAAAAACACATTAGTGACAGCATCCACTCATTCTCTGCTATCAGACAGCTGTAGGATCAAAAAAAGCATTAAAGGGAAAAAAACACACTGACATTAAGATATGCATGCTGATGTCACAGTGAGCTAAATTTTTTGCTGTAACCCAATTTAAAAGGATATCCATTACAATACTTTATCTCCCTCTTAACCAAAAGTTATAAAACTCTTTGCTCTTAATTGTTCATAACTTTATCAGGAATATGGTATATACCTGGAAGGAAGCACAAAAACGTCAGTATAAATCCTAAATAGTTTCCTCATTTCATTCACAATCACTGACGATCTAACAATTCCAGATAATGTTTCTACATTGACACTCTGCTAGTTCAGTGTTACAATGTGGCTTTTAGCTTTCTCCTGTCTCTTTAAAACATCACCACCTGCTCTAGTCTTCAGCCCTTGTCTGTCTCTCTGCCTCGCGCCATCTAGCAGTCCCAGTCCCATTTTCTGCTTATGGTCTTCAGCCGTTAAAGATACAGTACAAGGTTCACCACCGACCGACTGGGGTCTGTCCGTCGCAATGGTGATGCAACCAATCGAGTTTTGAGTGCCATATGTTGCTTAAGGCACTCACCAGGGGACTGGACTCGAATTTTGTCACCTACCCCAAAACTAAACATCTCAGCTGATATATACATTGCTATTCCCCAATAAAACAATTGTAATAATTCTTGTAGTGCCATCCCACTTCTGACACCAATTGTAAGCGGATGATTGATTGTCGAGCAAGAAATGACTTACAATTAGATAGAATGTATAAAAAAATGAAAGGTTTATTACATAAATAGAATGATACTTAGCTGCAGTTATAGATGTTAGTTCGTACAAGGTGAAACGGGGAGCCCCTCGGTACTAAATGCACCCCCGAATCGCACGATGACACAGAAAGGGGGGGTGCTGGGTGCCAGGTCATGCCCCAGCTGAGGCTGAGCTCTCACTGGCACCTCCTGACTTTTTATACCAGTCAGAGCTGTCTCCCTTACCGCTCAAGATGTCCAAACATGGCATCTCTTATGTCTAAAGTTGTTCAGTCAGCTTTACCAGAGTCTTCTTAACTATCTGATCATCCATACATGGGGCAGTATGAGAATAGCTGTGCATTATGTAATAATATCAGCTTCTGATCATCCATACAGTGGGGGGGAGAATAATCTGCTTAGAACTAAATCAGGCAGGGGTCACCAAGGTCAAACACTGTGGGCAGAAATAGACCCCTACTGACATGACAGCTGCAGCAAATACACAGGGATCTATCAGACTTGATACCAATATACATATGTCTGATATAGAGTGTATCCAGCATATGTCTTATATAGACTGGATACAAAGTATATTAATGAGGCATAGGATACATATTTCTATATCACATCTTATAAGACACACTGTATACCGTAATATACATCCTATTACATGAAATCCGTAAGAAAACAGATTTTTATCGGAAAAAGCGACATAACTTTATTAGTGCCAAAATCTGTAAAAATAAGGATTTTAGCGCCAAAATCCATAAAAAAAAGTACTTTTGGCTACAAAAGCGAGATAATTTTACTAGTGCCAAAATCCGTAAAACAACTACAAGATTCCATATAACTGCAATAATGTGCTTTCCACCCCCTTTTGAAGGGTGGATTTTACATCCAATGGTTTAAATTTATGCAGACATTAAATAACCAGACTTGAAGACAAACAACAAACGCGGGTAAAAACCGCACCAAAAAACGCAAATTGCAACAATAAACTGCCGTTTTTTCAGCTGCTTTTGAAAGGCAGTTAACAGAAAACTCAGTTTTTAGTATTTGGCTTTCAGGTCGTTTTTTGTCAACTGCAGTGTAGACATAGCCTTAGTGTAAACTTATTTGCATTTTCCTGAGAGCAATAAGTATTTGATCCCCTACCAATCATCAAGAGTTATGGCTCCTACAGGCTATTAAGACGCTCCTAATCAACTCGTTACCTGCATTAAAGACAGCTGTCTTAAATAGTCAATTTTATAAAAGAATCCTGTCCACAGACTTAAATAATCAGTCAGACTCTAACTTCTACAACAGGGGCAACACTAAAGAGCTTTCTAAGGATGTCAGGGACAAGATTATAGACCTGTACAAGACTGGAATGGACTACAAAACCATAAGTAAGACACTGGGTGAGAAAGAGACAACTGTTGATGCAATAGTAAGATAATGGAAGAAATACAAAATGACTGTCAATCGACATCGATCTGGGGCACCATGCAAAATCTCACCTCATAGGGTATCCCTGATCATGAGAAAGGTGAGAGCTCAGCCTAAAACTACATGGGAGGAACTTGTTAATGATCTCAAGGCAGCTGGAAAACAGTCACCAAGAAAACCATTGGTAACACACAAGTATTAAGTCTTGTTTGCCAGAGGGATCAAATACTTATTTCTCACTCCAAAATGCAAATAAATTTATATCATTTATACAATGTGATTTTCTGGATTTTATTTTTGATATTCTCTCAATGTTAAAATTAACCTACCCTTAAAATTATAAACTGTTCTTGTCTTCGTCAGTGGGCAAACTACAAAATAGCATGAAATAGTATGAAAAATAGCAGCACTCCAAAGAACTACTTGAAAGATTAGAAGGAGGGTGCCAGCAGCAAAAGCTTCTGATACAAGAAGTTCCAAAATTTCAAAATAAAAAAATCCACGGCACTCCAAATGCGTTCAAGCATGGAGGGAAAAAATTACCTTATTGCTTGAACGCATTTTGGAGTGCGTGGACTTTTTTTATTTTATATATATATATAAAAATATATATATATTATATACACTCACCGGCCACTTTATTAGGTACACCTGTCCAACTGTCCCTTAAACCCCTTAATTTCTAATCAGCCAATCACATGGCGCAACTCAGTGCATTTTAGGCATGTAGACATGGTCAAACAATCTCCTGCAGTTCAAACCCAGATCAGTATGGGGAAGAAAGGTATTTGAGTGCCTTTGAACGTGGTATGGTTGTTGGTGCCAGAAGGGCTGGTCTGAGTATTTCAGAAACTGCTGATCTCCTGGGGTTTTCACGCACAACCATCTCTAGGGTTTTTACAGAGAATGGTCCAAAAAGAAAAAAATCCATGGAGCGGCAGTCCTGTGGGCGGAAATGCCTTGTTGATGCCAGGGGTCAAAGGAGAATGGGCAACTGGTTCGAGCTGATAGAAAGGCAACAGTGACTCAAATACCACCCGTTACAACCAAAGTAGCAGAAGAGCACTCTAACGCACAGTACGCAATTTGAGCAGATGGCTACAGCAACAAAGATACACGGGGCCACCTTTCAGCTAAGACGGAAAAATGAGGCTCCAATTTGCCCAAGCTCATCGAAATTGGACAGTAGAAGATTGGAAAAACGTTGCCTGGTCTGATTTAGTCTCGATTTCTGCTGCGGACATTCGGATGGTAGGGTCAGAATTTGGCGTCAAACAACATGAAAGCATGGATCCATCCTGCCTTGTATCAACGGTTTCAGGTGGTGGTGGGTGTGTCATGGGGTGGGGAATTTTCTTGGGACTCTTTGGGCCCCGTGGTACCAATTGAGCATCGTTGCAAAAACTTGTTGTATATATGGCACGAAGAATTTAGGCAGTTCTGGAGGCCAAAGGGGGTCCAACCCGTTACTAGCATGGTGTACCTAATAAAGTGGCCGGTGAGTGTTATATATATATATAATATATATATATATATATATTATATATTATATTTTATATATATATAATATAATATATTATAATATAATATATATATAATATATTTCCCTTTAAGTATTCATTAAGCCATCCAAACAGTGTACTTGTTAACTACATTATCTAAGGGTGTTTTCACACGGTGCGTTTTTTGGTGTGTTTTTGACGTGTTTCTGATGTGTGTTTTGTGCAGAAAGGCACAGCAATTTATGCTATACATTTATACACAAAAAAGTGTCAAAAAACGCACAAAAACATAGGATAAGTTTGTGCTAAGAAGAAACCGAAGACAATGGGGGCTGGATCTTAATTTGTCCATACACCTTCAGTAGTTGCCACTATTCATTCTGATCCACACAACAGACACATGTTTTCAATAGAGGGAGCCACTGCTCGACGCCTGTGCCTCAAGTGAAAATAAAACCATCAGGTCCCTAAACACAGTTGGCTGGAATAGGTGTACTTCAGTAATTCTTGGGGGTTTTTTTTACCCCCCCAAACATCTATGTTAGTCGGGTACTTTAAATGCTTTTTCCTACTATCTCCTTTATATTGATTGTCCTTGCCCCCATCAATCCGGGTTTTTCCCTTGCAAAAAAGACCGGGTACCTATGGGGCAACCACAACTGCTGTGGCCAGGCTCGGACTGGTCCTCCGGGGGATCGGTGAATCCCAAGGTGCGCCGCCGGGCTGCTCCTACGGGGGTAAAGCACCGCAGCGTCCGTCACCCGCCGGTCTGTACTGTGCGGGGAGGGGCAGAGGGACGCTCCCTCCCCTTCTCCCCTGATGTCCGCGCCTTGCGCCCCATACAACAGGAAGCGGCGCAGGGAAGTGAGCGGGGCTGCACTCACCCCCCTGCGTCGTGAGGAGATCGCCCGGAGCGGGCCGCGGCAGGAGCTGGTGAGTATGACTTTTAAAATTTTTTTTTATTAGTTTGGGGCCCCACTACCTGCTACAAAAAGGGGGGCCTCTACCGGCTACAAGGGGGGCACTCCCCTGGCTAAAGGGGGGCATAAGGCTACAATGGGTGGTCTACCTGCAAACAGAGGGGGCAACTACCGGCTAACAATGGGGGCACCCCTGGCAACAAGGGGGGCACCTGGCAACAAGGGGCAACTCCCTGACTCAATAAGGGGCACTCCTGACTACAATAAGGGGGCATCCCTGCTAAATTGGGGGGGGTTACCTGGCTAAATGGGGATCTACCTGGAAACAGAGGGGGCCATACCGGGAAAACAGAGGGGGCACTACCGGCTAACAAGGGGGGCCAACCGGCTACAAGGGGGGGTCACCGGCAAAAAGGGGGGCACTACCGGCAACAGAGGGGGCACTCCCGGCAACAATGGGGCATCCCTGGCAACAGGGGGGGGCACTCCTGGCAACAATGGGGGCACTACCTGGCAAAAAAGGGGGCCTACGGGCAAAAAGGGGGCACTACTGGCAAAAAAGGGGGGCACCTCCCGGGTAAAAAAGGGGGGCACTACCTGTTAAAAAAGGGGGGACACCTCCCGGGGTAAAAAAGGGGGGGCACTATTTGGCAAAAAATTTTGGGGTTCTCCCGGGCACAGGGGGGGCATCTCCCCCTTAAAGGGGCACCCCGGGTTTGGGGGGGTACTACTCTATAAGGGCATCTACCGGCTTTTTTCCCAAAAAAGCCGTTATGATTGGTGGAGGGGTTTGGGGTTTTTTAAAGGGGGCGTGGCAACCGACAAGATGGGGTGTCCATAAATTTTTTTTTCCCGGCGCACGTAGCGCGCCGCTTACTAAGATCTCCTGCTTTTTCATTTTCAAAAGTTGGCAACTATGTACTAGGCCCTAGTGCAAGAGTGTAGCTTCAGTAGTGAGTAGAACTTGTGTAAATGCAGAGCCTAGTGATCTGGAGTGTCAAGACAAGGGCCCCTTTACCCATCCTGGGGGTAGGGGACTAAAAACCCAGATGTATAAAAATGGGTATCAAACTGCTATCAGTGCTGTGACCGTGTGGGTACTGCTTATGTTTTTTCTCCACACTTGATAAATTTGTCACATTGCAAGACAAACTGCCCATGCATCAACAAAGTGTCCTTTACTGTGACAAATTTAGTTTAGCCTGCGCTTATAAGGGCATGACTAACAACTCATGATCTCACTATATCATCTTTTACCACACTATGTTTGGGTTTTTTAAACCATATCACTTTGACCCCACTTTCACTCTATGTATTAGGCAGCATACGGCTAGCAGGAATGGCACAACTTATACTTTGTGTAATAGGCAGGGTCAGTGTTGGACTGGGACTACAAAGCAACTCTGGCAGAAAGGCTATGGAGTTCCTATGTGTGCATATAGTAGGTATGAATACCCCCAAATTAAGTAGACAGATAAGTGAATCCCATATGAGGTTGGTAGACCCCAATTAGGTTATTTAATGGGCCCCCCCCATAAAGAGTTAATGGGTACTGTATAAAAGGACCTCCCAAAGGGTGGGTAAAAGGTTTTTAGGCCCCCATTGGGTAGTATGAACCCCTCCTTGGGGTATTTAGTTAAGCTCCCAATAGGTAGGTAAATAGATATATAGGCCCTCAATAGGTAGGTATATATGCACCTTGTAGGTAGTTTAGTACATAGGCCCCCTCTTGGTGGGTAATCCCCCCGTGGGTGGGGATGAGGCCCCTTATGTGGGAGAATGGTAGGAAAAGGGGGCCCTTTTTGAATGGGTAGTACATGGGCCTTTTGGGAGAGCTAGGTATAGACCCAGTCCAGACCCATGCAACTTCTCCCCCACAACTTGTTTTGTAAAATTTTATCATGCAACATACTACCCCCCCCCCCCCTCACTTTCCCCCACCTTCCCCCAAATGGTACTAAAAACCCCTTTGTCCCCCCAAACAAAAAAATTTCAACAGTGGTAGGGGGGTCCTATGTGTCACCCATTTTATTCCACTGGGTAGGGGGGAATCCCCAAATTAGCAAGGCAGATAGGTGAACCACCTTTTAGGTAGGTAAACCCTAATTAGGTAGGTAAATCAGCCCCCCATAAAGTAGTTAGGTGGGTATATAGAACCTCTCAGAAGGTAGGTAGAAAGTTATATAGGCCCCCTATTAAGTAAAAATATAGGCCCCCAGTATGGGGGTAGGTATATAGACTTCCATTAGGTATATAGGCCCCCAGTAGGTTGGTATAGTGGCCCCCAAGTAGGGGGTAAGTAAATTGGCCCCCGGTAGGGTTAAAACATTCTTCTAAAGGAATTTGCCACACAGCCAAACAGCATGGGGAAAGGGTTTTAAAGCTGAGCATTTTGAGCGAGTAACGAGTTTTGCATTTTTTTCTTTAAAGTATTTTTTTTTTCTTTTAATGTGGAACTTGAATTGAGAACTTTAATTGGGAGATTTAGAGGGGACAAAAATTGAACAATTAAATTTAGTCATATTTTTTTTTTGGTAACTCCCCATATTCCATGTTTGAAATGCTGCCAGTGCACAACCTGTAAATGTTGCCACCCCTTGAAAAAAAAAAAGTTTTGGGGGCATACGCGTGCAAGATGTTGCACACTGCACATTTAAAACCCGGCCCTGGATCAAAATGAAAAGTGGCGACTGGATCCATTGCCAATTGGGAAGGACCCGGGTGCCCAGACAATCACTCGCAGGTGATCTGGGAGGGGGTAGCATGGGGGTGCGGGACAAAGGGCGCTAAGGGGTAACAGAAAAAAAAGGGTAGAGGGAAGATTTCGGGAGGCTACCCCTGTTTGGGTACACCCCAAAAAATTTTTGCAAGTTTGGGCGATGGGGGGATGTCTTTAAAATCTTGCTCAGCAAACACTCCCCCTTTCCCCTAAATGGGGAATAGGAGTGCGGCAGGCGGGACGGGGCTGTATTGGGGACTCAATTATTGGGCACAGACGGGCAACTCCAAAAACCCGGATGTCGAACAGTATGTTTTAGGGGGGCCCGAGTTCGCATACGCGAGGGTTGACAGTTGCGGGGGGTTGGGGCGGGGGAAATCCCAAGGCCCCAAATGAAAAATTTAAGTGGGGGGAGTGCCCTTAAAAAAATTTCGGGGATTTAGGCCAAAAACCCAAAGGCCGGACCCCCAAAGGGTAATATTTTCGAAATATACCTGTTCCAGGGGGCGCACCAAAGGCAAACGGGGGATTAAGAAGTGAATAATGGGTCAAAAATTGGGGTAAAAGAGGGATTGGGGTTTTTGTGAACTGGCTGACTTCTTATTGGCTACAGACTCATGCTAATGGGGCACCCAAAGGGGGAGTGCAGCTTATTGGGGGGGCAAAATGGCCAGGGAAATTGGGGGAAATTTAAAAGGGGGGTGGGGAGGGGAACTACCAAAGCAGCAAAATAGTAAGAAAGATGGGGAATTTGGAATAAAACGGGGGGGGAGGTGAGGGGGGGGGGTGAAAATGATAAAAAAACAGGGGGAAAAGGGAAAAAAAACTAAAAAACTATAAATTTTATGCTGACAATGCCAGGGGTTACCAAAAAAATTATTAACTAGAAATTAAACTAAAAAAAATTTTAAATATGGGGGAAAATAGACATGGCTGAGAGGTACCTGGGGGTTAAAATTTTAGGGGACAGTTTTTTAGAAAGGATTTAAAAACCCCAAAAGGGGGGGGGTCGTCTCTATGTAAAATTTCTAAGCCAAAATGCGGGGAAATATAGGTACAGGTAATGAACATTGGGAATCTTATGGGAAAAAAAATGGGGGAAAAAATAAATTAAAACTAATAGGGGGCTGCTATACCCCCAAATATAAAAAACCCATGGGAAATTACTCCTCACAAAAATATGGGGGGCTAAACAAAAGAGGTTTTTATATGGCGACTTTAAAAACCAGACATCAATTGGAATCGAAGTTGACTCTCATAAAAGGGAAAAAGGTTTTTTCAATAACTAATGATAATTACCCCTTTTCCAAAGGTGCAGGGAAACCGACTAAGGGAAAGGGCCCTTTTGACCTAATATTTAAATAATAACCGACAAGTAACAAAGGTTTATTGAGGGCACCTAGGGAAAATACCATAAAAAAAAAAATTTCCTTTTTTCCTTTAATAAGTTTTTTGTCAAGGGGCCACAAAAAACACGAAATTTTTGGGAAGGGTAATTTTATTTTGGGGACCCCCGTATTGACTGGGGCAATTGTTTAAAATGGCAGAACTAATAATAAAGGTATAATTTTTTTAAAAACTCCTACTACCACTGTAAGGGACATACCTTAGGTAAAAAAAAATTAGAAACAAAAAAAAAAAAACCCAAGTGGGTCAACATGATTAAAAAGGCATAAAAAAAAAAGAAAGCGTTTTATTACTAAAAAAAAGGAGGGCATGAAGAGGCAAAGAAGCTATAGGGAAAAAAAAAAAAATGTTAAAATAAAAAAAAAGGAAGCAAAGTGGAGACGGGGAAAAACATATTTCTATGAAAGTAAAAAATAACCCCCAAAAAAATTTTTTTAAATATAAAATAGAAAAAAATTTAAACAGAAAATTTGGGCCCCATGAAAAAAAACTGAGGCCAATACTGCCAAAAAGCCTTGACCCCATATACCCCCTGGCCCCCATCTGCCCGGGCCCCCTATTACTGCCTGCGGGCCCATTACCCCCTGCGGGCCCCAAACCCGCCTGTGGCCCCCCTATACCGCCTGTGGCCCCATATTTTGCCGGGCCCCCTAACTGCCTTGGCCCCCCATAGCCTTGGCCCCCCATTACGCCTGTGGGGCCCCCCATACGCCTGTCCCCCCCCATATACTGCCTGGGCCCCCATACTGCCTTGGCCCCCCTTTCCCCGCCTGTGGCCCCATATACTGCCTGTGGGCCCCCATACCGCCTTGGGCCCCCTACCTGCCCTTTGGGCCCCCCATACCTGGTTGGGCCCCTAACCCTGTGGCCCCCCATACCGCCTTGGTCCCATATACTGCCTGTGGCCCCCTATTTTGCCTGGGCCCCCCCTATAGCCTGTCCCCCCACCCCTGTGGTCCCCCATCCGTGTACCCCCTATACTGCCCGTGACCCCCCATACTGCCCGTGGCCCCCCAACTGCCTGCACCCCTATACCTCCAGGGGCCCATATATGCCTTTGGCCCCCAAACCTTCCTGTGGCCCCCAAAAAACCCTTCCCCCCCAATTTCCTTCCCCCCATAACCCCTTCCCCCTATACTCTTTTCCCCCCTTTCTTTTGGCCCCCTATACTCCGTGGGCCCCCTATCGCCTGTGGCCCCCTTACTCCTAAAGTGCCCTAAATTACCCTAATTGAGGGGGCCTATAACCTACCCGAGGGGGCTTTTTACCTTTAAATTTAAGGAAAATTCTGGGAAAAGTGAGGATTTTAAGATATTTTTTCCCCAAAACCCAGGGGGGTATTGGGGGGACAATCACGAAAGGGAGAAACCGGGTGGGAAGAAAAGGGGAAAAGGAATGAGCTGATCAGAAAAATGTCTCCTGATCACTAAATTAACTGCGGGGAACACTTATATTTCGAGCATCTACATACAAATATAAACCACATTGGGCCTGTAGGCGTGGATATGTAATCAGAGCCTTGTACGTGATACACATGTGGGGGTCGCTTTGGGCAGGGTTTGGGAGGATTATTTGGGCCTTTTATAATAGTTTTTGGGGCCCTTGTTTTTTTAAGTTTTTTTGTAACAATATTTTTCCGGGAATTTCTCCATTATCGGTTATTTTTGGGATTGTTTTTTAGGGGGTTTCACTGTCATACAGGGAGGGGTTTTGAAAAAGTAAATTTTTCAGGCTGTTTTTTATTGTGCATGACTCTGAGGCATTTAATGATATAGGGGTCACTCTTGTAATAAGCTGAAAATTAGTAAACAAAGGTTTTTTTTCTGTAAAAACACACCCCGGGTTTACAATTGGGGGAAAAATTTTTGAACCCAGCCTATGCAAAACTTATCAAAAGGGGCCCCAGCCCCTTTTTAGGACCCTACAACCCCCTGGTTTGGGGCCCCTATTCTTATATTCATACGTTAATAACGGGGATTCCCAAAGTTGGCGATAGCAAATTGTAAATTTCAAAAAGGGGGCAAAAGTGATCCAGAAACTTAGGCCCCTAATTTAACCTCTGTTTAGGGAAAATTTTTTAAGGTTTTTCCTTTAAAATGCTATCCTGATATCCACTAAAATAAATGTATAACCCGTTCCAATTTATAAATCGGTCCCGTCAGACTAATCTATCAGCTTTTATGGGAAGTCATGCTAACGGGTCGGGGGGAGGCATGGATGTCATATATTAATTTTTTAAAGCATTTGATACGGGGCCCCATAAAAGGTTTGGGAAATACAATGAGAATTTACGGGGGAAAATGTGGGGAAGTGGGAAGAAAGGCCACGAAGAAAACAAAGGGGAGTATTTAAAGGTACATATCAGACTGGTCGCTGTTTTGTGGGGTACCAAAGGGTCTATTGGGGCCACCTTTTAACATTTTCATTAAGATTTACACAGGGGAAAACACATAGAATATCATCTTTGCAACATACAACCTGTAAATAAACAACACAATAAGGGTAATTGTTATTACAAAGGGGTTTGGAAAAATTGGAGGTGGGCGGGAAATGGGAATGAGTTTAACATGTAAATCAAGGGTTTGCCTGGGGGAAAAAATCCCTTTCAGTTCATGTTAAATGAAAAACATGGGGAAAAATACATGGGGAAGGGCTTTGGGGGCCGGGGGACATAACTTAATTTAGAGCCAAGTCAGCAGCAGCACCAAAAACAAAAAGGATCATGGGGGGCTTAAAAAGGGGATGATGAAAATATGAAACTTATTCTCCCATTATACAAGTCACTGGGTTTGACCACACATGGAAAAAATTTTTTACATTTTGGGGACCCTCACAGAAAGACATTGGACTGAACAAAAAAGCGGGGAAAAAAATAATAAAAGACTTTGTGGACTACAGTACACAAAAGATTGGCAAGATTAGGGGTTTTAGTTTAGAAAAAGAAGGGTTGGGGGGACCCAAAAAAATTTGTTTATTACCAAAAGGTCAATATAGAATCCCTCCCAAGTTTTTTATCCAGGGGTGTATCTAGAACAGGGGGGGATCCTTTACGTCTTTTAGGGCGAAAGTTTTTACATAAACAAAAAGGGGGTTCTTCTTAAGAGCATAACTATGGGAAATTTTCCCCCAAGGACTTTCATGGTAATTCAATAAAACCAGTTTAAAAAGGTTTATCATTTTTACATAATTTAAAATTAAAATTATGTGACTAATTCAGGAAGGGGGATTGACCAGGGGTTTTTCTGATTCCAGATTGGATCGGGAAGGAATTTTTCCCTAAAA